>VMDO01013081.1:0-59625 GCA_007922755.1 Pedetes capensis | reverse complement strand
CTCCAGGACCCTATAAAAGCAGGGCTCCTGGACCCCATATCACTCCTTTGATCCTCACCTCTCTGACCATCTCCTGAACCTCCTCACCTGGACCAGCGCTCCCTACTCCAGCAAGACCATCTAGCAAGCTGGCGAGATCAAGCCCAGGGGCCCCCCGAAGAGCCGAAGGCATCTAGCAAGCCACGAAGAGCCTCCCAACTCCTCCCATCCTTGGGAAGAAGGGGGGTAAAGAAGGCGAGCCGCGAGAGTCAAGACCATCGGACCTCAACTGAATACCAGCAGCTGTGGCTGTGCCTTTCAGGCTGAGCTGTACCAGCACTTAGCCTACAGCATGGAATGCTGCAGGCCTAGAGCCAGCACTTAAAGGGATAGAGCCTTGCTCTATAGGGGCTGCTTGCTCCTTGTTCTCCATAAGGGGAGCACCCCAATAAACCTTCCCTGTTCTTCTCCAACCATCTGAAGGTCTCCCGAGGTCCTTCTTTCCCGACATCGTCCACGTGTTTATGTTGAGGGTTTGGCCCTAACTTTAGCCCGGCTAGAGCTAAAACCCCAACAGAAATGAAATGCTACCTACTTGTAAAAATCATTTTTAAAATATTTACTTTGGCTTGCAGTTTTGGAGGTTTTAGTACATGGTTCCTTGGCCTTGTCATTTTGGGCCTGTGGTGAGGAGGGTCTTCATGTGGAGATTGTGTGGTAGAGCAAATGCTCACATTATGGAAACTGGGAAGGAGGGGAAAGGAAATGGGTCCCAAAATAGTCTTTAAGGCCACACCCTCAGTAACCTACTTCCTCCAACTAGGGCCCAAATCCTAAAGTGTCCACCACCTCCCCATGTCACTGTGAGCTGGAGACCATATCTTTAACACATAAGCTTTTGAGCTACATTTACGATCCAATTCATCACACTTGCAGATACCAAAATTGGTGGATGCTCAAGTCTCTTATATAAAATGTCACCATATTTGCATATAATCCTCTCATATACTTTAACTTATCTATAGATTATTTATAATACTTAATGCAATGCAAATGCTATACAATTGTTGGTAGACTATATTGTTTAGGGAGTATTTAAAAAGTCTGCACATCTCCGGTGCAGATACAATTCTTTTTTTCAATTTTCTCTCCATAGTTGATTCTTTCTGCAGAAGATGATCCTGTGAATACCAAAGGCTGACTCTATTCCTTCTGGTGATTTCTTTGAAGAGTACAAACATCCTTGCCCACTTGTAGGCTTGCAACCTGTCCAAAGTAATACAGAACTTCCACTTAACAAATATCTAAGTATTAATATTTGCCTTCCATGTCTATAACTGATATGGAAACTAAAATCTTCAAAATAGCTTTTCAGTTATACAATGAGCATAAATGTATATGCACTGAACTTTTGGAATTCAGTTTCATCAATACCCATTAGAAGCTATGATCTTGTTAAAAGGCTATTTAACAGAATGAAAGTTGAGGAGTTTGGGGAAAATTTAAGGGTTCCCAGCAGCGCAAAAATGGGAGAAGGCCCTGGCAATCCACTCCCAAGGCAATCCCGAAACAGTCAGCCATTGAAAACCCTACGAGGGTCACTATGAGTTGGATACCGACTCGATGGCACCTAACAACAACAACATGTAATGGAATTAATTTATCCCTTCTGATGTCCTGTTAGCATTCTTGTGTTCCATTTAGTAGACATTTGAAATACAATAGCGTCTCTCTACCTTTCCCAGTCTCACTCACACCATCATCTTCTCTTGCCTAGTGTATAAAAATAGGCTTCTATCTTGACTTTCTGCTTTCAGTCTCATCTGGCTAATGTCTTTGCTTCATAAAAATAATGCTACAGGATCCATTCAAAACTAAATTTGGTCACTTATTTCCTCTGCTTTGAATTTTCCAATACTTCTTATCCATTCAAAATACAATTTGCCATACTTATCATGACTTATACACTCCACAGAGTCTGGTCCAGGGTGTTTCTCTGCCATCCTTCCAGCCTCCTTCCCTGTGGGCTTCATTTCCAGCACACTGGCTTCCTTGTTATTCTTCAGGTGCACCAGGCAGACTTCTACCCCTGAAGTGATATGTACTTTGTTATCACAATGGTATTTTCTCCTCTCTGATATTTGCACATATTGTCCATCTTTTCAAATTGATCTGTGTCAGAGGATTTGCATATAACCTACATACATTCTCTTGTATATTTTAAATCATCTCTAGATTATTCACAATACCTTATGCAATGCAAATGCTATGCAGTTGTTGTTAGGAAAGTTTTTATTCAGTTGCTAGTGAGGGGTGAGCGGTCTGATGCATCCTGAATAAGTGATTACCATTCTGTAAAATAGTTGTCTAAATGAATTCCTCCTCTTTTAGACTATAAGCTCCTTGAATTTTCATGTTTCTTATGAAACTTTGCATAAAATATTTCTGTTAGTAAAGATTCAATAAGTGACTTTGCCAAAATTAAAATGGTAACTTAGAAGGACAAGAATCTTAAGATTTTAGGAAGAAAAGAGTTAATAAATGTCTAGCTAGAACTACTGATGAGCAAGTTATTTTATCTTTTTTTAAACATTCCTTTATGTGATTATTTCCTATTTAAATACACACCCCTCTGAATCAATGTCTGTTCAGAGCAGAAATAGAATTGTTGTGGCTAGTATGTTCTGCTTGGTGCAAAGTGGTAGTTATCATTCATGAACACAGATTTAGCAGATGTTTACAGTGTGTCAGACTCTGTCCAAAGAATCAAAGGGTACCAAGATGACTTGACTCTCAGAGGGGATATGATGTATTGAAATAAATATAAGACAATTAGTAAGACACAAAATTCCGGAAATTCAGATCAATAGTCACAAAAGTTAAAGGAAGGAGAAATAAATTTCTAACTAGAAGAATCTGTTACAGATTTATGAACAACATAGAATTTAATCAACTCTTTCAGTATTTATGTGCCATAATATGAATCTCTCACCCTGACCTTAAATATTAAATAGAAATTTTCAAAATTCCTTATCCATTGTAATATCAATCAAGTAATCAGTGATGAGATAATAAAAATATATAAGTTGTAATATTTCTGTTCTTGGAAGACTGAATAATAGAAATAATATGAAATTGTTTAAATTAGGGTATTTTAGCATAAAACAGAATCATTGTTATTTGAAATTAAATATGTATTATTAAATGAGAACTTCAAACAACTATTGATATCATATGCAGAAATTATTGTTCCTATCAGGTGCTGTTAAGTTGGGTCCCACATATAGCCACCCTGTATACATCAGAAAGAAACACTCCCCAACACTGTGCTATGCGTGGCACCATGTCATGCTTCTCTGCTATTCATATGGCTTTAAATGGCTCATGGTTTGGGGATTATTTCTCCCATTTTTTCCATGCTGGGCTCAAACTCAGGGCCTCAGAGCACACAGAGAAGCACTCTACCAACTGAGCCAAATCTCAGCCATGTATAAATTATATTGACTTTTAAATATTACCTGTCTTGGGAATAATATTAAATATCCTCTTCACATGAGATCATATCCACAAAATCAAAATGTACCCAGAGATGCTGGACAAGATAAAGAATTTCCCAAAGTTAAGAAATGATATCTTTTGGGAGGGAGATGTTAACGAAAATCAGATGCCTCTGCAGTTCTTAATTTTGGACTCATACAGTACTACTATGACAGCTTGATCATCCTTTCAGATCAATGTAGTGTTTGTAAATGGATCCCATTATATGTGTGTGTGTGTGTACACACAGTTGCGTGTGCATTTGTGTATATATATTTTTACATATACACTTATATACATGCTGTTGTTGTTAGGTGCCGTCAAGTCAGTATCAGACTCATAGCGACCCTGCATACAACAGGTGAAACATTATGTCACTGCTTCTCTTCTGTTCATAGGGTTTACAATGGTGGATTGATTTTTGGGAGTGGGTTGCCAGGTCCTTCTCCCAAGCCTGCAGCATCTGGTGTTCCCAGGTGGTCTCCCATCCAAGTACTAACCAGGCCTGACCCTGCTTAGCTTCCGAGATCTGATGGGATCTGATAGCACAGGGCTACGACTGTATATGCATATGTATATATATATATATATATATATATATATATATATATATATATATATATATATATATGATAAACAGAACCAATATATTGAACTTTTTTGTGGATTTTATGGAAGTCCATGAATTCAGGGTTAGTCATCCCTGCATGCACATCTGGTCACTAGAAGACTATCCAAGTATGGAACCTATAAAATTGAATAAATTAAATTAGCCTCAGTTTCTCTGCTGTAAAATGAGAACAGGAATAGTGACCCATGGTAATCCCACAGCATAGAAATAAAGGTTAGATAAAACAACACGTGTAAGGAAGTTAGCACAGTGTAGCAGACTGTTTAGAGACCTGAATGGTGTTATTTAAGATTTTATATGCTTCCTGGCCCACTCTGTTGACTGTGGCAGAAGAATAAGCACCTTAGAGCAGTCTCTTTCATGTCTGTCAACAATGAGCTCCTCCATTCCAAGGAGAGAACAAATGTCAGTTTCTCTTTCAAGCACACATCCCTATGAGCAAGGTGATGATTATTAGCTGTTTACTTCACTTGATCAGCCAAGAGCAGGCTGTTTGACTTCTATAATCCCAAAGTCTTGCTATCCTCTGAATGGACCAAGAAGTAAGGTTCACTAGAAAATTATAGAGGTAGAAAAAGGGCATCTGAGAAACAAGTTTGAAAAAGAGACATTTGCAGAACCAGAAGCTCTGAATAATTCCATTCGAAATCTAAAGTAGGTTCAAGTGGGATAACTCCATGAGCAGCTATATAGGTAATCATGAGCAGAGAAAAGAAGACAGTCAATTGAAACTGAAAAGTGAGACTCCACTTGGAGACAAGTTCCCTCATTGCATATGAGTCGGTAATTCCAAGGCCTGCCTGATTAGTGTCTTTACAGAGCAATAAATATTCTTCATAGAAGAACTCTTATCTGCAAAGAGACATTGGCACTATGTAAAGCATGGATAATGGTGTATTTATTTTAAATGAAGGAGAAAATATTTTCCTCCAGGCAATATCTAAATTTTTACTTCTCATATGAAAACACAGTAGTGAAAATCTGGGAAGAACTAGGTGGTAGTCTTAACACCATGCTTAGCCCTATTAGCTCACATCTCAACTCTCATCCACACTCATAGACATAGAGTTATAAATAGTAGAGGCAATTTGGCACTAACTTTAATATTTATTTCATATTTATTTAATTATTACTTATTTATTTTGAGATGGGGATTCACTGATTTGGCCAGGCTGGTCTAGAGCTTGAAGCTTCCAGTAGAGAATTGGAGGAACCCTTCAGGCAGGAATAGAAATATATATACACCTCCCACTACCATGAAATATCAAGAACTAAAGCTCCAGCTTTTGTTAGTTTCATGGTATCAGGATATTCAGCTTGAGCTGGAGTTCTCTGAAAATTTGCTTCAATAACCTCATCTTCTCTGTGAAAAGAAAGAAATTCTTTCCTTATCACTTCCCAGTTCTGTAACTTCAGTAAATATCTCACAACTCTGTGCAACTCATTTCATCACTAATTAAAAAAAGGAAAGTAATAATATCTAATTCATGGTCTTGTGATAAGCAATCTTTCTTTATCTCTTTCTTTCATTTTTTCTTTCCTTTTCTTCCATTCATCTATCCCTTAACATCTTTTTTACTTCATACAATTACTATTTTTTACTTTCTCCTTGAATAATTTTTAACTTCACAGTTCACTTTACATTATTGATGCTATTTTTTTTATTATGTGATCGTTGGAGGTGTAGTAGTTGCCTTGAATTGATTTTAAGTGTCTTTCTGTATCTGGTTTGGTCTTCCCTTGCACCTGTTAAAGTGGTAATTCTTTCCTCTCTGAGTGGTATTGGTAACTGAGCTCTCAAAAGGAAGCTGCTCATTAAGAAGAATCCCCACATAAAATGGGAATATATGTCCATCCCAACAAATGGGCAAATCACAAAACAGAAACACAAGAAGCATGAAAAAACAAGGCAACATGTCTCTTCAAAAATGAACATAAATCGAGCTGGGTACTATGGCACATGCCTATAATCCCAGAGGCCCAGGAGGCAGAGGTAGGAGGATCACAAGTTTGAGACCAGAGGCAGTCTGCATAACTCAGTGAGATCCTCTCTCAAAAAAGTAGAAAAGACTGGGTTGGGGATGCAGCTCAGTGGTCTAGCACTTGCAAAGCATGCAAAGGTGAGGCCCTGGGTTCAACCCCCAGTATCATACACACACAAAAAAAAAAAACCGTAAATCTTCAGTTACTGGATCCAAACAACTGAAATATTGGAAATCTCAGACAAAGAATTCAAATCTATTTGTAGAAATGATTGATGATTTCTAAGGGATATAAACAAGCTGATGAATGGCGTAAGGAAATCAACTGAGGACTTACATAAGAAATTCACCAATATAGAAGACAAAGTCAACAAAATTAATGGAAATTCAACAAAGAAGTTGAGATTAAAACAAAAAACAAAAACAGGCACCAGGTGCACTGGTACATGTTTGTAATCCAAGTGATTCAGAAAGTAGATGCTAGAGGATTGCAATTTTGAGGCCAGAGGCAGCCTGTGTAGCTTAATAAGACCCTTTCTCAAGATAAAAATGTAAATTAGGCTAGGGAAGCAGCCCAGTGGTAGAGCAATTGCAAAGTATGTTCAAGGCCCTGGGCTTAGCCCTCAAGTACTAAAACAAATAAACAACAATAAAACTACAGAAATATTGGAAATGATGAACACAATAAATCAGATTTTAAAAGACTACTGAAAGTATCACCAACAGGCTAGATCAATCAAGAAAGAATGTCAGGGACAGTATATAGTGTTGAAAAAGTCCTACATTCAGGTATCAATTAAGAGAAAACAAATTAAAGGACCATGACCACAACCTTCAAGAATTCTGACACATGATCAAGAGATCGGTCTATGGCCACACCACACTAAATGCATCCAATCTCATCTGATTTGGGAAGGTAAGCAAGGTCAGGCCTGGTTAGTACTTGGGTGGGAAACTAAACCTAAGAATCCAAAAGGAGTTGAGGGGAAAAAAGAAAAGAAAATTACAAAGGCAAGAAAACCTATTCAATGTAACTATAGCAGAAATTTATTCACCACATCTGGGAAGTATACATTCAACCATAAGAGTCATTTAGCACCCCAAATAGACATGACCAGAAAAAAACCCTCTCCATAGTAGGTGACAATAAAAATGCCAAGATAGAAAAAAGAAGCAATATTAAAAGATGCACAAGAAAAACACCAACTCATTTACTATGACAAACCTATTAGAATATCATCAGTTAGTCCTCTCATCAGAAATCCTAAAATATGGGAAAGTATGGAATGATATATTTCAAGTATTGAAAGCAAATAATTGCTGAACAAGATTTTTATATCCAGCAAATTTATCCCTTAAAATTAATGGATAAAGACCTTCCAAGGCAAACACAAACTAAAGCAATTCAAGACCACAAAGGCAGCACTGCAAAAGATACTTGAATGAATCCTATCTACACATAGACAGAAAGACAATCTCAATCATGAGAGAGCAGGAAAGAATAAAATGCATACAAAGAACAGGTGAATAAATGAGGACTAGGAAAGAAATAATAATGTCCAATTCAGCAAACCAGCAAGCCCCTAATATAAATAAAGGGGAAAGAAAAGAACAAATAATATGTGAACCAAACAAGAAAATACCCAACACAATGACAAGAATCAACAATCCCCTTTTAATAATACTCCTAAATATAAATGGTCTTATCTCTCTAATTAAAAGACACAGACTAGCTTACTGCATTAAAAACAGTATCAAATGGTTCATTTTCTTTAAGGAATACATCTCAAGTTGGGCAAAATGGCAGACAGGAGGATCACAAGCTCGAAAGACCAGAGGAAGTCTGTGCAAGTTAGCAAGACTTTCAAACAAACAAATGAAAACACAGAAAATGGCTGAGGGTGCAGCTCAATAGTGGAACACTTGCATAGCCTAACTGATGCCTTGGGTTTAACCATCCATTCCTCTAGTACTAAGAAAAACAAAACAAACAAAAAATCTCACTGCCAATGATACACACAAACTGAAAGTGAAAGAATGTAAGTCAGTATACTAAGATACCAAAGAAGTGGAAGACAGAGAGGGAGAGAGAGAGAGAGAGAGAGAGAGAGAGAGAGAGAGAGAGAGAGAGAGGAAGAAGAAGAAGAAGAAGAAGAAGAAGAGGAGGAGGAGGAGGAGGAGGAGGAGGAGGAGGCAGCAACAGCAGCAGCTATCCTATAGCAAAGTGGACTTCAATCCAAAATTAGAAAAGAAAAAGATCACTATGTATTAATAAAGGGACATCCATCAAGAAGATATACAAGGTTTGATTAAATGACACTTTAAATGCTTAAATTTAAAAGTCACAATAAAAGACACATTGCTATTAAACCTTCCCCAAAATACTCCCCCTGGCTTCACATGTTTTTTTGTCCTTCTTGCCATTTTATGAAGCAGTCCTGCAAATCCTCTTTTGTTAGTATCTTTAGTTGCACTGTCATGGCTGCTTTAATGTCCCAAATTAATTCAAAATTTTTACCTTTCATGGTGATTTTTGATGTGAGGAAGAGCCAGATGTCACACAGTGTCAGATCCTGTGTATAACGACACACTGTAATGTTTTGGGTTTTTGTTTATTTGTTTGTTTTGTTTTTGACAGAAATTTCCATACCAGAAGCCAAATGTGCCATAGAGCATTGTTATTATGGAGGATGAAACTAAAGACATATGGAAGCCCAAGAGACTTCAAATACTCAAATCCACTCTGAGCAGAAATAACAATACAGGAGATATCACAATACCTAACAAATTATACTAAAAGCCATAATAACAAAAACAGTATGGTACTGGTACATAAATAGACATATAGATCAATGGAATACAAGAGAGTACCCAGAAATAAACCCATGCAACTACAGGTGGCTGATGTTTGACAAAGTTTTCAAAAATATAGGTTGGAGAAAAAATTGACTTTTCAACAAGTGGTGTTGGGATAACAGGATATCCTCATGTGCTGTTGTTCTTAGGTGCTGCTAAGTTGGTGTCTGACTCATAGAGACCCTATGTACAATAGGCAAAACAGTATTGTTAGTGGTTCTCTGCTATTCATAGGGTTTTCAATGACAGATTATTTTTGGAAGTGGGTTGCCTAGTCCGTCTCCCAAACCTACAGCACCTAGTGTTCCCAGGTGGTCTCCCATCCAAGGACTAACCAGACCCAACCCTGTTTAGCTTCTGAGATCTGATGAGATCGGATGCCACCTTGGTGTGGCCGCAGGTATCCTCATGTGGAAGAATGAAACTAGATTCCTCTCTCTCATTCTGTACAAAAATCAAGTAACAATGGATCAAAGATCTTAACATGAGACCCCAAAGTTTGAAATTGCTAGAGGAAAACATAGGGAAAAACCTTCAAGATATAGGCAGAGGCAGAGGCTTTCTGCAAAGGCATCTAATAGCTTACGAAGCAATAGCAAGAATTGACAAATGGGATTGCATAAGATGAAAAAGCTTCTGCACAGCAAAGGAGATGATTTAAAAGTGAAGAGACAACCTACTACATGGGAGAAAATCTCTGCTAGCTATATACCAGAGAGAGGATTAATATCCAGAATATATTTTAAAAAGTGAAAAAATTAAACACCAAGAAAATAAATTATCCAATCAAAAAGCTGGCAAATGAATTGAACAGACAGTTCTCAAAAGAAGAAATACAAATGGTTAATAAACATATGAAAAAAGTTAAACTTATAATCACCTGGGAAGCTTTAAAATTATTGTTTCTTAGTTGATATAGGGGTTAGCCTGGGCAACAGAAGTTGGGAACTAAGGGACCAGAAATACTTTGCCTACCACTCTCTCTACTGTCAGTAAAGAGGCCCGTGAATTGAGATTTCACAGGACAGCATTGGCATGAAACTTTGTATATTAAGGAAACCATCATCAAACACTGGAAAACTAAGTGCCAAGTACAAAATATTACATTGAGTTTATTTGCTGAAACTTTTGGTGATTATCTGTGTCAGACTGCTCTCATCACCTGAGTTCATCCCATTAGCCTCACTCTTTTACCTTTGGTATTGCCAGTATTTACTTAGATGGGAAGGGGGGGGAACATAGGGGAGGGTAAGGGGTAACCTATATGAATAATGTTTATCAAAATGCATATATGGAAATGTCACAATGAAAAGCATGTCAAAATGAAACACATTAACATGTACATTAAAAATTTCTAATAAAAATACAGATCTTAATGATCTAATACATTATAATATTGCTGAAAAAAATTTGTGATATGATCAGTTTCATTTTAGTCCCTTTATTTACTACATGAAAAATTAAGCTACTTTTATCTTCATTATATGTTATTTTCCGTCTAAGACTAAGAACTCTACAGGTATGGAGCAAAGGGTTTAAAAAAGCAGTTAATATTGGCATCTCGAATAGATGGTGACTGTTGAGGAACTCTGAACCATGTTCAGAAGTCTGTAAGTAGTGTTATGCAGAGGAAAAAGACTGGGAGCTGAGGACATTGAGGCACTTGGGTTTGAAATTCATTTCCACTGATTATTAGCTTTGGGCAAGAATATTCACCCTTGTGTATATTGAGTCCTCATCTATAACACTTTTTTGTGTGTGTTACTGGGGGTTGAACCCAGGGCCTCGTGCTTTCATGCTCTACAAGTGCTGGACCACTGAGCTGCATCCTCAGTCCATTTTTTTTTTTAACTTTTTGAGACAGGGTCTCACTAAGTTATGCAGACTGCCTCTGGTCTCAAACTTGCGATCCTCCTGCTTCTGCCTCCCAAGCCACTGGGAATACAGGTGTGCACCACCATGCCCAGCTTATGACACCATTTTTTAAAACACTTTGTGTATATGAAATCAACCTGGATGTCTATCCAGAAATGAATGGATAAGGAAAATAAGATATATACATACATACATATATATATATATACATACACACACACACACACACACACACACACACACACACACACACACACACACATATATATATATATATATATATATATATATATATATATATATATATATAAATCTTGGAGTTTTATTCAGCCATAAAGAAGGGTGAAATTATGGCATTTGCTGGAAAATGGATGGAACCAGAGATCAGGATTTTAAGTGAAATAAGCCAGACTCAGAAAGACAAACATCATATATTTCTCTCACATGCGAGTGCTAGATTTGAATATATATTCAATATTTTAATATATAGGTAATGAAAATAGAATGGGACTATGTAGAGAGATAAAAGAGACAAAAGGGAGGGAAAAGAAAGGATAATGTGAAATAAGAAAGGATAATGGGAGAAATATCACTTTTTGCTCTCAAAGCCAGAATCTGGAGATATCTGTCTGTCTATGCATTTTCTTTTAAATTGGCATGATTGAATGAAGTTAAATGTATCAGTGTTGTTTTTAGGAGCTGTCAAGTCATGTCCAACTCATAGGTACCCTCATAGGGTTTTCAATAGCTGATTGTTTTGGGATTGCCTTAAGAGTGGACTGCCATGTCCTTCTCCTATTTTTGTCATACTGGGAATTGAACCTGGAACCTCAGAGACTGCAGAGCAGTGCTCTACCAACTGAGCTAAATCTCAGCCCCCCAGAATGCATCAGTACAGGACTTGAGATATGCTCCTCACTTCATCAATAGTAGCTTATGAGTATTCTTATCAGACATTTGGAATATATTCACCTTTAAAGATTTTAAACCTAATAGTTGTTTATTGCAAAATCATTCTGCAGTCTCTAATAATTTAAACTACCCTGACTAAGGATATTTAAGCACTGTGAACCTAAACGAGGACCATCCAAATGAGAACAGCATAGGCCCTTGATTCAGAGCTTGTTGTAGCAAGGGAGTCAGCCACCACCATTTACATTTGACAGAAACTCAAAAGATGTGCAGAGAAGTATGGAAATTTTATAGGTACTGAAAGGGAAAGCTTCAGATCCTTCCTAACTGGAGGCTATTAGCATGGCTAATCTAGAGGTGGGCTGGCTACCTACAAGTGAGGTACATTAAGTGATTGATTACTAGAGTGCATTTGGCTTTCTTTGCTTGAAAAGTTGGAAATGGGCAGGGTTGGGTCAAGGAAACTATCAGATATTTGTTTGCTTGTTTGTTTTGAGATGGGACCTCGTATATATGCTGGCTTTGAACTCATGAGCTCAACTGACCCTTCTGCCTCAGCCTCCTGAGTAGCTGGGACTATGGAAATGTGCCATCACACAAAAGGGAGGGAAAAAGAAAGGATAATGTGAAATAAGAAAGGATAATGGGAGAAATATCACTTTTTGCTCTCAAAGCCAGAATCTGGAGATATCTGTCTGTCTATGCATTTTCTTTTAAATTGGCATGATTGAATGAATTGGCTAAATTTTTCAGTTATTGATTAAATTCTAACCATTGGAAGTCAATTGCTGTAAAGATTTGGCTTCCTGAAGTAGTTTCTGCAGAGTGTGGTTTACCTTTCCTAACTGGTTGCTAGAGGCTTTGGTTCTGGCTTCTGTTTTAGTGTATGGTCTGGCCATTGTTTGTTTGCATATTCAGCATAAGGAATGGAGATATTTATAGAAAATAAAGCCAGTCTAAAGTAGAAGTACAGTAATTGCATATCTAGCTAAGAGGTGCTAAAGCTATTCTACAAATCCATTTCCTAATGCTCCTAATTCTTTTAAAGTTGAGTTGTGTTCAAAGTTAACCTAATTAATTATGAGACAATTATTTGGCTGAACACTAAACTTTATCCTTATTTAATGTTCACAGCTTATTCAAAGTAAAAAGATGCATTGGCACTTATTACACCACAAACACACACTTACATACTGTGCTCAAGCTCCCCAACTATGCACTTCACTTTTACCTATTCATTAGTAATCATGAATTTACATGGATTATGTAAATTTTGAATAAAAGTACTACTTAAGCTTTCAAGTACTGCTTTCACTGTGTAATATTTCTAAGTCCTAGTCCATTCTTTCATAAAAGAACTATAGACATAATTTCCATATCATATCAGGGTAAGGACGTAAAAGACACAAAATAATGGGGGCTATGTGTTGCTGTGATGCTGAAGCAAGGCAACCCATAGTGGACACGTTTTAGCTGAGCATCCAAACTAAAACAGACTAGGGGAAAGGATCCAGCAGCCCACTCCCAGAACAATTAGTCATTGAAAACCCTATGAATAGCAGAGAAGCACTGTCAAATATAGTTCCAGAAAATGAGGCTTCCCAGCTGGAAAGTGTTCAAGAAATGACTGGGAAAGGGTTGACTCCTTATAGTGGAGTCAACCTTAATGACAGGAATACAGTAAAGCTCCTTGGACCTCCTTTTAATGATATGGCAAGACTCAAGAAGAAACATAGTGTCTTCAACAATGGGCTCAAACATAAAGAGATTGTGTGTACCACACAGTGTTGGGTAATATTTCATTCTGTTATACTTCTGGTCACTGTGAGTCAGATCTAACTTAATGGCACCCAACAACAAAAACAAACACTATTAGTCTCCTTTACTCAAACATTACAATGAAGAGAGGCTTCCTGAGGGCTAATATTCCTTCACATTATTTCAGAAAATCTCTAGGGGGTAAGTTGGAGATGAACACCTTCCCTGTGGCTGCTTTTAGCATTCATTGTTTTCCTGCTCACTCTCTTAATGTCCTTATAGAAGAAAATTCACCTTTATTTCATCAAAGCTTCACCACTTGGAAGGTTTGCCATTTACTCCCATTTCTTGGGGAGATTTCAGAGTAACAGTGCATTCAGTCTTTTACTGCAAATTCTTCTCCTTAGGACTGGGGCATGAATCCTAGCTGACTTGGAATAGGTAGACAATCTGAGGAGTGGACTCCATGTTGTTGTTGTTGTTAGGTGCCGTGGAGTCGGTATGCGACTCATAACGACCCTCATAGGATTTTCAATGGCTATTTCGGGATTGCCTTGTGAGTGGATTACCAGGTCCTTCTCCCATTTTTGCATTGCTGGGAATTGAACTCAGGACCTCAGAGACTGCAGCATAGTGCTCTACCAACTGAGCTCAATCACAGCCCCCACACTCCATGAGGTTATGAAAAACAATTGAGGGGAGAGAAAGATGGCAGACAGATAGCACACACCTTCTGTTCCAGAGTAGAGGGAAGCCTTGATTAATGGTTTGGAGCTCACATTGACTAGATAGAAACAGTGATAGTATAGATTGGGAGATAGTGGAGGGAACCAGACGAGCATTGAAATCACAGATCTGGCTCCGGAGGACCTACACAAAGAACAGCAGCTGATTCACGATTTTGCAGATGGCAGATCGGATCCCTGAGACTCAGAGAAGACTTCACACACGGTACCTGGACCCAACACAGAAACCCCATTAAAATTCCTCTGACTTTAACACAAATAGAAAAAATGATCCAAAAATTCATATGGAATCAGAAATGACCATGTATAGCCAAAACAATCTTAAGCTGTAAAACTAATGCAGGTGGAATCACAATCCCTGACTTCAAGCTATACTATAGGGCAGTGGTGGCAAAAAACACCTTGGTATTGGCACAAAAATAGGCCTAAGGACATGTGCAACAGAATAGAAGACCCAGAAATACCCCAACACACCCATAGCCACCTTATTTTCAATAAAGGGGCAAAGCAAGTAAACTGGAAAAGGACAGCCTTTTCAATAAATGGTGCTGGGAAACATGGTCATCCACATGGAGAAAAATGAAAACTGACCTGCATCTCTCAATATGCATGATGGTTAACTCAAAATGGATAAAAGACCTCAACATAAAACCTTAAATTTTAAAATTAATAGAAGACAAGATAGGTAATACACTCCAACATATAGGCATAGGAAAGTATTTCTTTCATAGGACTCCAATTACTCAAGAAATTGCAACAAGAATAGATAAATGGGATTACAGGAAATTAAAAAGCCTCTGTACAGCAAAGGAAACAATTAACAAAGTCAAGGAGACCCTCACTGAATGGGAAAAATTTTTGCATCCTATACATCAGACGAAGGTCTAATTACCAGAATTTATAAAGAACATAAGAAAAAAATACCCAAGGAAACAAATAACCCAATACACAAATGGGCAAAGGAACAGAATAGACAGTTCTCAAATGAAAAGGTCTGTAAAGCCATGAAGCACTTGAAAAAATGCTCAATGTCCCTAGCCACTAGGGAAATGCAAATTAAAACAACTCAGATTTCACCTTACACCAGTAAGAATTGCCAAGGTCAATAAAACAAATAACAACAAATGCTGGCTAGGTTGCAGAGTAAAGGGAACACTCTTACGTTGCTGGTGGCGCTGTAAATTGATCCAACCACTGTGGAAATCAATATGGAGGTATCTTAAAAAACTGAAAATAGATCTACCATATGACCCAGCTATAACACTATTGGGAATTTACCCAAAGGGAGATGGGTCATCATACCACAGAGACACCTGCATCTCCATGTTCAATGCAGCACATTTCACAACAGCAAAGATATGGAATCAACCAAAGTGCCCATCAAAAGAATGGATAAAAAAACTATGATACATATATATAGTGGAATACTACTCCGCAATCAAAAAGAATGAAATGCCATTTGCAGCAAAATGGATGGATTTGGAGAAAATTATTTTAAGTGAATGAACACAAGCTCAGAAAGAGAAATACCACATGTTCTCACTCATACGTGGGAGGTGAATCAAAATTATAAAAAGGAAAAAATCCTATGCAGAGGTTGGAACATAATTTTAAAAAGCTGAGAATGGTATTATCATATATGGACTAGAAAATTCATGTAATAGTTCTGACAATGTAAAAAGAAAGTTCACTACAGAAAAATTTTCTATCTTAAACAGAACTGGAACCCAAGGATATATAGAAAAATATTACCATAAAAAGACAAGCAAATGGAAGAGAAGTCTTTGGTGGGGGGTGGGGTGGGGGAGGAAGCACACAAGAGGGTAAGGGGGATAATGTATAATGTACAACAAAATGCATATATGGATATGTCACAATGAAAATCATATCAGAATGAATCACATTAAGGTGTACATTAAAAAATTCAAAAAAAAAAATTGAACAAGCCTTAAACCACAAGCCTTAAACCACAGCATATCTTTGTGATCTTCCCAGAATATAAGAGGATGAAGAGACAGCATGGAGAATTTCCACAGCCACTCTCCCAGTCATCTCTTGGTCCCTCTGGGAGGCTGTCATGAGATGATTTCTCATTTCCTTCTGGGTTCTGATTGTGGGGCACGCACCTCCCGGTCGGGCCTGGAAGTTCGGGCGGGTGGTGCTGCCGTGCACACAGATACTAAACACAATTCACTAGGGCACGGACTCCTGCGGCCCTCAGGACCCCGGAGGAGATGGGAGAAAGGAAAAGCCTCAGGTGCTTTTGCCTTCTAAGAGCAAACACCTGTGTTGGTGGTCTCCGTGGTCATGAGGAGACAGCTGTTGCTTTGTTGGTGATCAGACAGAGAGCGGGTTCTTTCCTTGTTGATGGTTGCGACAGGAGAGCATTCTTTCCTCACTGAAGATCCAGAGGAGAGGAGCAGGAGAACTGTTTCCTCATCAGTGGTCCAGTGGAAAAGGCGAAAAAGGTCTTGCTTAGCTGGGCGAAAAGGCGTAAAGGGCAAAAAAGGAATTGAGCTGCCACAGCGCAGCTCCTTATAGAGCTCGCCCACAGAATGGCCTGAGCCAATCAGCTTTCAGTCCAATTGTCCAATCAGGAAGGGTTTTGTACAAACGTGCAACCAAGTTACTTTCATTTTCCCTAGACTTCTAATTTACAAACCAGATATTCAAAAGCCATTTTCCCAGTTTGGGAGTTTTTGCCAATTTCCTCCCAATTTTTCCCTACACTGATGAGGATTAAACTTTCTGTCCTAAACCCTCAGGTTAGACCTGTGCACTAAAACCTCTTGGCTGAAACTAGGATAGGCTCCTTGGCAATGGTACGCTCCACAACTTGTGCAGTGGTTATCTGGCTCCCTTTGTTTAGTGTTGTCCTTACTGGTGTAGAAGGGTAAGGGAATTTGGCTAGTCCTACTTTCACTACTTATATAAATAGTAAACTATCTCGAAGGCTTATTGTGTCTCCACTGAACAAACCAGCTAAGACTTAGTCTTGGCTTGTGCTTGAGAAATTGCTGCCCCAGACTCATGCTCAGAAGCTGGTCATCAGACCCACATAAGTAATAGCTACACAGAGGTAACAGCTTCCCACAGACCTTTCCCCAAGTTTTCTTGTTATGGTCTCACATTGAAGGTTGAAGTTCTTTGATTTTACAGCATTTCTCTGCAAGTTTCCATTATCAACACAAGGCAATGCTTCAGTAAGCCTGGTTAGTGCGATCTTTGCTTTGATCTTCTAACTCTTCTACAATTCTGGAGTCCTTTGGATTACCATCTCTTCCTAAAATCATGTAAAGTCTATTTACTATAATAAGCCTCTTAGTCCCATTACACTTAGTAGATCTGCTTCCTTGACATAATCTGGATGACAAATCAGATACTTTATAAAAGCTTACATGAAATTGAAAACTTCAAAGAAAAAGGATTTGTAATATATTAGCAGATAAAAAGTCTCCTGACTATAAAATGTAGTCATAATAATTTGGGATCAGGTCATCTCGAGCAAGTATGTTTTTCTTTTTCTTTTCTTTTTTTTTTTTTTTTTTTTTTTTTTTTTTTTTTTTTTTTTTTTTTTTTTTGCGGTACTGGGGGTTGAACCCAGGGCCTCGCGCCTGCATGCTCTGCAAGTGCTGGACCACTGAGCTGCACCTCAGCCCATTTTTTTACTTTTTTTTTTTTTTTTGAGAGAGGGTCTCGCTAAGTTACGCAGACTGCCTCTGGTCTCAAACTTGCGATCCTCCTGCCTCCGCCTCCCAAGCCGCTGGGATTACAGGCGTGCGCCACCACGGCCGGCCAAGTATGTTTTTCTTATTTTACTTTTCCCAAAGCTTAACAAATCCTATCCAAATATCTGGATTGTAAGGTAGCGTGCGCCACCACGCCCGGCCAAGTATGTTTTTCTTATTTTACTTTTCCCAAAGCTTAACAAATCCTATCCAAATATCTGGATTGTAAGGTAACATCTTGAGTTAAAAATTCTTGCCTCATCCTAATTTTGTTTCCTAATTTCACCTTTCCCATATTTGTCTATACTTTTATATTTGCTTAAAATAGAGAGTATGAAGAGCTTTATTGATCAAAAGCAATTACATGCCAAAAAAATGAGAAAATTTGTGGAAATGGTCAGGTGGGATAAAGTATTTGTTGTTGTTAAATGGAAATTGTCTACTGATTTGGGGACAATTGTTCTTAAATAGGCCCAGAACATTGCTAGGTTTGGTGGCATACTTTTGTAACACTAGCACCTCAGGAGGCAGAAGAATTATGAGTTTTAAGTCAAAGACAGCCTGTGCAACTTAGTAAGACGCTGACTCAAAAAACAAAAAGGGGCTGAGGGTACAGCCCAGTGGTAGAGCTCTTGCAAAATATGTGCCAGGCCCTGGGTTCAACCCCAAGTATGAGGAAAAAAAGGCATAGAACGGATATATGAGGTGAATTTTGAAATCTCTTTTATTTTATGATGCAATAAAATTGACATATTGTTTTTCTTAAAATCATATTTTATTAATGCAATTTTAATTTGAAAATGGACTTTAAATATACTGTGGGTGCCAAAAATGTATATATATTTTAAGAAAAGGGAAAAGGTATTAAATTTGTACTATATGCTGATTAAAAAAGATGAAGACATGTCACATTTGACTTCTGCAATTAAAAGGGGTACTCAAAGTGGTTACCATAGCAGAAGTAGCAGCATTTGTTGATATGGGAAGCCTCTAGGGTCTTTCCTTTTGCATATCACACACAGTACCATGCATCTCAAGCTTGTCACAAATGTGAGCAATTATTAAGTGTGCTGGAGATTCTTCTGCATGATCATGCCTCCATTGTCCTTGTACTCCCACAACTTTGTCAAATTTCAACTAGCACATCAAAGTGGTCTTGTGCTCCTCAAATGACTGCCATGCTTCTTTGACTGTTTTGAAATGGCAGCACTAGCATTCATTTGATAGCACCTTTTTTTGAGTTAATATCATACTACATATTGCTACTATAATTCAATTCAATATTAAAAAGAAATACAAAGATAACATTGCTCAAAATGTGTATACACTTTTTCCACCCTCAGTATTTTGTTTCTCTGCAATCTGTATGATTTTGTAAAGTTAATATCATTTTCATTATTTTGCGGTACTGGGGTTTGAAACCAGGACCTCATGCTTGCATGCTTTGTAAATTCTGTACCACCGAGCTGCACCCTCAGTCTATCTTTTTACTTTTTGAGACAGGGTCTTGCTAAATTATGCAGACTACCTCTGGTCTCGAACTTGTGATCCTCCTGCCTCTGCCTCCCTAGTCGCTGGGATTACAGACTTGCGCCACCACATGCGACCATTATCATTATATTGCAACTGAAAACAATGTCAGCATTTTGAATTGTACAGTATTATAAAGTTTGATAGTGGTAAAATAATTCTATCAAAATGTGTCTTATAGTTCTAAGAATTATCTTTTTTCTTTTTCATTTTTTTTTTTTTTTTGGCGGTACTGGGGCTTGAACCCAGGGCCTCACACTTGCATGCTTTGCAAATGCTGGACCACTGAGCTGGACACCAAGCCCATTTTTTTTTTAATTTTTTGAGACAGGGTCTTGCTAACTTACGCAGACTGCTTCTGGTCTCAAACTTTCGATCCTCCTGGCTCTACTTCCCAAGCTGCTGGGATTACAGGTGTGTGCCACAGTGCCCGGCTCTCTAAGAATCATCTTTTAAGTAAGTTTGAAGACATTTGAAAGCTCAAAAAAAGAAAGAATGATGCTTAGTTTGGTTTGACTGTATCATTATTATAAGTTACTATAAACTATGTTATTATATGTATTATAAATTACAAGTACATAGACTGGTTCTATATTGAGGCTGAGTACTGATTGCCGAAGTAGGTCAGCAGATAAGATTTTATTTATCTCCTTTAGAGATAATGGGCAAAAATCTTTTTTAATTAATAACTTTTGAAAGTTTTAATGGGTCCATTATTGTGGGCATTTGTGTTAATTCACATTTTATACCAGATGACCTTAGACCTCTTCCTAGGCTCTAAAATGTGCAAAGAAAACATTGTCAATGTGTAATAGCAGTTTGATCTTTAGACTTGTTTTCTATAGTTTGGTTTTCTGAAGCACATATAACTTTTCACAAAGAACTCTCATTTAAACCTCAAATTAATGTTACCATTAAAAGAATATTCTTTCTTGATGGCTTTAACACAAATGTTGCAAGACCTGTCCTATTTTGAGTATTTAGAGTAATCTGATTGGCATGTTGTTTTTGTTACTACTATGTTTGCTATAATGCTTAATTATATCTTTTTCCCACTTTATTAATAAATAATGGTAGGATACAGAGTAATACAGCATTGGCTTTTTCCATTATGCATCCATTACATTACTTCTGGCAAGACTTTCATCAATCCACACAGCTTATGGAGCCTTCTGGCTAATATGTAGTATGTAATAAAATTCAAATGCTTATTTGGGTTATATACCCCTATTTTTCCAATGTACTCATGCAGTTGCACTGTTTACATTGAGGTTGTCCTCTCCTCATTTTTCCCTCAACATTGACCCTCCTCCCCATACCATATTTTCCCTCTGCTAGTTCCCTTGCTTCCCTCTGCTAGTTCCCTCCCTCCTTCTTTCTACTCTTTATATTGTCCCTACTACACTAAGTTTAATTGTGCATTATATATATAGAATTATTTTCTTCCTTTAAGTATGATTCAGCTCCCACCTGTGAGTGAGAACATATGGTATTTCTCTTTTGGAGCTTGTGTTCATTTGCTTAAGATGGTGTTCTCCAATTCCATCCATTTTGATGCAAATGACATTATTTCATTTTTTTATTGCTGAGTAGTATATCTAATTCACTAAAATAGTGGTATCTAACCAGGACTAGTCACTGGAATCACTTTAAAAAGTTTGTCAAATATGTAGGCAAAGGAACATTTTCATATCTGGATTCTGCAGTACAGAACTACCACAGAAATTTAAGCACAAAATATAAAACCAAAGCCAATTGAGACCCAAAGCAAATAAGCAGACATCCAAAAGACACTTCTCTAGTTATTTCTGTATCTCTGATATACATTTTATGTTCATTATTATTAGTTAACCAAATTTGGTATGTAGTAGACAGTGAACAAATATTTTCAAGTAAATAAATAAATATTTAGCCTTGCTAACAAGTTTAAATTCCCTCCTAGTCTTCATTTAGTGATGGGACAACAATCAGTTCTCAGAACCATAGCCAAATTCCATCTGTATATGCCCATGGCAACATTGCTAATCCAAAGGTAATGGGAAAAAAACCTCTGCATCAATTACCCTTAGGTCAAAGCACTAATGAAAACATAATATATTCCAGAAGTTAAAACTATTACTATTTGTCCTTTAAAAGTATGTATTTTTGAATAGTTTATTTCCTGTCCTTTTGAAGATCAGGTCTATATTTTCTTAAATAAATGCTCAAAATTAAAGTGGTATATTTGATTAGTTCTATGTCACCAAAATCAATATTTACTCATTAAGTCAGGTTTTATGATTTTAAGATTTAATATTTTATAATGTTTTCTTTCCTACTTTTTCAAAATGAAAAGACTATTATTCCCAGAGTTATTTTTCATCTGCATCCTTAAAAGATGCAGCTTCCTTTTTGTATTTTTTTCTAAAATTCAATTCTGAAATTAAGAAAAAGTGTGAGTGACTTATAGACTCTTCTTATGAATATTTACAAAGTTTAAGTGAGGGGAATATATTTTCATACCTAGAGAATGTAGCTTTTTCTATGTTCAGGAGAATTGAAAATATACCTCTAGATTTCTTTTCATTTTTATTAGCAGTTTATAAAAGATTAAATTACTAAAGGGAATTATTAACATGCTGCTACAATATGTAGAATAGCTCCTGAAATACAGTCTCAGATCCTTTAGGAAATCTTCAAACACAATTATTTGAAGGAATGCGGCAGGGTCACAGAAAAATCATCATAATCTAGTCAGACAAGATGTCTGTTATTGAAAGGCAAGACTTTTAAAGCTAGACAGAAAAAAAGAAAAAGAACATTTTGAAAGATTCAAACAGTTTTTGGCTCCCTGAACAGAAAATCAATTTGACTTCAGAAAAGACATTTTCTCTGGAAGGATGTATTATTTATTTATTTATTTATTTATTTATTTATTTATTTTGTGTGTGTGTGTGTGTGTGTGTGTGTGTGTGTGTGTGTGTGTGTGTTATTGAATCCAAGGTGCCACCAGTGAGCTGCATGCTGGGCCCCTTTTTTGTTTACTTTCTATTTTGAGGTAGGATTCTACTAAGTCACTGAAGGCTGCCTCTGGTCTTGAACATGTGATGCTGCTTCAGCCTCCAGAGTCACTAGGATCACAGGTGTGCACCACTGTGCCAGGACTGGAAGAAGCTAATTTTTACATAATTCTTTTTTTAGTTAATTATTCTGTCACTTGCTCAGTTAGTTTATTTTTTGAACAGTCTTCCCACAGTTAAAAAAAAGCCAAATGAAAATGTTTTGGAATGAAATAACAAATATTCTGCTTAGTACTATGGATTAAGAACACATGTGGAGAATTCTCCCTCTGTGGAATTAGGAAATTTTCATTGTTGAGTCTGTATTTTGGTCACCCATTGCTTTAAAAATGATAAAATTAAAATAAAATAAGTTGTTCTTGTTGTTGTTAGGTGCCGTCGAGTCGGTATCCGACTCATAGCAACCCTGTGTACAACAGGGGAAACACTATTGTCAGTGCTTCTCTGTTGTGCATAGGGTTTTCAATGGCAGATTGATTTTTGGGAGGGAGTTGCCAGGTCCTTCTCCCAAGCCTACAGCTTCTGGTGTTCCCAGGCAGTCTCCCATCCAGGTACTAACCAGGCCTGACCCTGCTTAGCTTCAGAGATCTGATGGGATCAGATGCCGCAGGGCTATGGCTACAGGCCAATAAAATGAGTAGCATTAATCAAATATTGGGTAAACAGAAAAAAGTATCAAGTGTGAATTACAGCATGATAAAAACATATAAGGGGAAAGGGAAGTGAAAAACACTCTTTTTTTTGTATTGAAGCAATGCTGTAAAAGGTAA
This sequence comes from Pedetes capensis, assembly GCA_007922755.1. NCBI lineage: Eukaryota > Metazoa > Chordata > Mammalia > Rodentia > Pedetidae > Pedetes > Pedetes capensis. Next base: position 36,262 of record VMDO01013081.1, on the reverse strand, counting down.
TGGAAATCATTTCGGAAAATGAAGAAAAGCATATGGCACATAATCATGATTCACCTTGAAGAAACACAAAGTACAACACAGCAAAACTTCAGAAAACAAAATATAATGAGAAAATTTTAAAAGTGGGCAGAAGGAATTTTTCTTATCATAAAAAGGAAAGTGATAATGAAAACAATTGACAAGAAAAACATATTGAAGTAAAAACAACGAAATTTGATTTCTAAGCTCACAAAACTGTCAACTTTTAATTTTATTCCTACAAAGATTTTTTTCAAGAATAAAGGCAATACAAAGACAAAGCAAGACAAACAAAGATGGAGAGTATTTTTTTGAGGTAAGGGTATCACAATTGCATTAAATTCATTAGTAGTTAGAGAGTACTGCAAGAAAATGTAAAATCATTGTAAGGAGAAACAAAGAAATTTGGTAAAAAATAATAAATATCCGTTGTTGTTGTTGTGTGCCATCAAGTCATGTTGGACTCATAGCGACCCCCATAGGGTTTTCAATGGCTAATTATTTGGGGATTGCCTTAGGATTGGATTGCCACAAACTTCTCTCATTTTTGTGGTGCTGGGAATCGACCTCGGACCTCAGAGACTGCAGAGCAGCACTATACCAACTGAGCTAAGTCCCAGCCCATATCCTATGAAAGGTAAATAAAATTACTATTGACTTGCTAAAACAATAAAAATTGTTTTGTGGCATGTAAATTATATGAATTATTAATGTCCAAGTAAATAATACACAATTCAGAGGATGAATGGATCTAAGTATTCTATGGTTAACTTTGTCCTGAAAATGCCAAATGAAGCAACTTGTATCAGACTTCAATGAGGGAAAGACATAGGTTGTAAAATCTAGGGTATCTAAAGGGTATCTAAAAATAGAAGACAATGTAAAAATATTGATGTAAAAATACTGATGAAACAATGAAAACATGGACAGAATTGAAGATAAAATAAGTACAATCAATAAAAAGAAATAATAAGTTTGTTTGATGTGTCAATAAAAAGAGTAACAATGTCTTAATATGTTAGCCATGAGAGTAAATACTTAAGAATAAATACCATAATTAAATGTAGAAGATACATTGTTTCTTCCAAGCCTATAGCACCCGGTGTTCCCAGGCAGTCTCCTATACAAGTACAAACCACATCTGACCATGCCTACCTTCTGAGATCTGACAGGAACAGATGCCACAGTGGTATGGCTGCAGGCAACTACAGAATGCTCATTTTAAAGAAGTGAAAATTTATCACTTAACAAAATTGACCATTGCTTAGAGAATGACCTCTGACCATAGTTTAAGCAATAAAGTGATAAAAAATTATATTCATTTAAAAGTTTTCCAAATGTGAGGATATTAAACAATGCACTTAAATGATTTGTGTCTCATGGATCAATAAAGATGCCACAATGGAAATTAGAAAATATATTTAAACTGACATTTAATGGAAATAGAACACCTCAGTACCAGGATGTAACGAAATTGTTGCTTACAGCATAATGTATAGTGTTAAATAAACATATAAGAAAAGAATAAAGGTAAACATCAATGAGATAAATATGCAAATATCCACTTTAACAACTAAAAAACCAATAGCAAACTAAACATAACAAATGGAAACATGGAAACAATAAAATATGAACTAGGAATCAACAAGTTAGATATCAAAATCACACAAGAATCAATAATTTGAAATATTAGTATTTGAAGAAATTGAGAAGATAAGTATTTGACAAGATGAGAAAGAGAGAGAGAGAGAGAGAGAGAGAGAGAGAGAGAGAGGGAACACTACTAAAACAGACCACACCATAACATTTAAAAGAAAAGAAAAGGGCATTATAAAGATTTGTACCAAAAATTTTGTTTTCCAAGGTACATAAACGTTGGAAAAAGTACCAAGAAAAAATAGACAATTTGTCCCTGAAGTCTATAAAATCACAGAATCTATAAATTTAAGTCTCCATAAAAGGAATAGCTCCTGACCCAGATGACTTCATCAATTAATTAATTTAAATAGTTAAGATACAAATAGGGCTAGTCACGTACAAATGCTTTCAGGATATAGAAAACGGATGCTTTTCAATGCCTTTTATTCATTCACCTATTTATCTTTGAGACAGAGTCTTGCTGTATTGCGTTGGCTGGCCTCCAACTCATAATCCTCTTGCCTTAGCCTCCTGAGAGGCTGTGATCACAGGTGTGCACCATCCTGCTTGGCTCCAATGTATTTTATGAAAATAGCCTAAAATGATCTCTTTTTATTTTCTTCATCTCATTCTATAAAAGATAGGGAAGTTTTAAGCCAGTTTCTCTCATAACCAAACAAGGAAAAACTCTAAACAGAAAATTAGCAGACAAATCAAATGGCATGTAAGAAAATAATACAAAATTTTCTTGAGTTTGTTCCAGAAACATAAGATTGGTTTAGAATTTCAAATAAGTAAGTGTATTCCATCTATATTTACAGAGCAAAGGAAAAGAATAACATGATAATCTTTGGAAATATAAAATGAATCTTTTAATAAAATTCAACATAGATTCATAATAAAAGTTGTCAGCAATAAATAGAATTAAACTTTATAGCATATCTGAAAAACACCTACAGTAAACATTATAATACAGAAATATTGACATCATTTTCCTAAGTTTACAAAATCTGCTGCCACAACTTCCTTTCTATTTTATACAGCAAGTCTTGACCACTAGGTCAAAAGAAAGAAATAATGTAAAATTTGAGAAAGAAAAAATAAAACTTTCATTACATATAGTTGATATTATTGTGTATGTAAAATGATCACAACATATTAGTAAGTTTAGCAAAATCATTGAACACAGGCTCAAGATATAGAAGCATTGTATTTTTATAAAAAATATCTACCAACAAAGAGCTTGTTGTTGTTAGGTGCCGTCAAGTCAGGTCTGACACAGAAACAGAACCTCCCCACCCCCCTCCCCCAACCCAACACACTGTGTCATGGCTGGCACTATGTCAGAACTTCTCTGCTATTCATGTTGTTTTCAACAGATGATTGCTTCAGGCGTAGGCTGCCAGGTCCTTCTCCCATTTTTATGGTGCTGGAGATCAAACCCAGGGCCTCAGAGTGCACAGAGCAGCACTCTACCAATTGAGCCAAACCCAAGCAGTTGTTGTTGTTGTTAGGTGCCGTCGAGTCAGTATCCGACTCATAGCGACCCTTTGTACAACAGGGGAAACACTATTGTCAGTGCTTCTCTGCCGTTCATAGGGTTTTCAATGGCCGATTGATTTTTGGGAGGGGGTTGCCAGGTCCTTCTCCCAGCCTACAGCTTCTGGTGTTCCCAGGCGGTCTCCCATCCAGGTACTAACCAGGCCCGACCCTGCTTAGCTTCCGAGATCTGAAGGGATCGGATGCCACAGGGCTATAGCTGCAGGCACCCAAACAGTAGGGATATAATTTATTTTCTTCCTTCCTTCCTTCCTTCCTTCCTTCCTTCCTTCCTTCCTTTTTTTTTTTTTTTTTTTTTTTGCGGTACTGGGGATTGAACCCAGGGCCTCGCCCTTGCATGCTTTGCAAGTGCTGGACCACTGAGCTGCGCAGCCCATTTATTTTACTTTTTGAGACAGGGTCTCGCTAAATTACGCAGACTGCCTCTGGTCTCCAACTTGCAATCCTCCCGCCTCGGCTTCCTGAGCCACTGGGATTACAGGCATGCGCCACCGCACCTGGCAGGATGTAATTTTCTTAAGTAATAACATTTATAGTATAGTTCTTCCAAGAACATCGACAACAAATATAAGAAATATAAGACCTCTGTGTTGAAACTATAAAAGGTAGCCTCAAAGTAATCAGAATCAGAATCCTAGTACATTCTTTGTTATCAAAATTGACAAATTCTAAAATTTATATACAAATAAAAACAGAGACAGAAAACAATTTGGAGGATTTATATTACTGTATGTCCTGGCGTTCAGAATCTACTGAAAACTGTTAAATTACAAGGAAACTAAAGAAAACTTTTTTTTTCAGGGCTGGTGTCCTCACTCCTGTTATCTTCTTCCTGGGAACTTAGGTGTACTGGTGAGTTAAATGAGGGGTAAAGAATCTGAGTGAATGGCAGCTTCCTAATTCAGTTTCACTCTTTGGAGAAAGCAGAGAATAAAGATCTCAGTAGAGGAGCGGATGACTTGAATACAAGTAATACCAGGAGATAACAGACTATGCAACATCGGTAAAGTGAAGACAAAATGCTTTTATTCTTCTGAGACAAGCAGATTAGAGACTATAGATAAACCCTGGACAAAGTGGGAGAATTTTAGTAATTTGAAGTTGGTAATATTTTTCTCAAAGTATGATTGTAACAAGTTCCAAACTTATGGCAAGATTCTGCTGTACAGCAAGATTCTAGTATAGGATATTTTGGGGGATATATGAAAGCTTCTCTAAAGTGAAAAGGGGGATAAATGCAGAATAATGAATAGATTTCCTAGTTCTAGACTTGAGAGTGAATGGAGAAAGGCAGGAAAGGAAATATTTTATCTGATGTTTCCTAAAAGACAGTAGGAAAAGCTTGATTTGAAAATCCAGTCAGAACTGGACATAAATGAGCTTCACAATAAGATGCGGAATTTTAAGAGGTTAGAAATATAATAAACCCAAACCATCCAAGTTGGAGGTGCAAGTTAATATCTAAAGATAAGGCTTACATATAATGGATTATTTATAAGATGTGAAAGAAAACCCTCCTTTTTTAAGTTTTTGCTTCAGTTTTATTTTTTATATTTTTTGCATCACATCCAAGTATAACTGAGTGACTACAAGTCAAAAGCAAATATGAAAGAGTAGTGAATATTACTTCAAAGACAGGAGCATTAAAGGCCAATTTCCAGGCATTTCTTTGTATTTGTGTAGTATTAGCTCCCAGGTATTTTTGAAAGACACACTTACTTACTAAACTCTGAATGTTCTGTATATGTATGACTCTGACCAAGGACCAAGATCATAAATCCTCTGAACTACTATCCCACCTCTCAGTTGGGAAATAACCAGAAGTGAGGCATCAACAAGGAATAAACGTGATGTCTGCTGTCGCCTGAGTGAGTTCTGGGTTGAGGAGTTAGGATAGTGAGCACATCACATAGAGTCATTTTCTTCTTGAAATGTACACTGCAGGGTTACATAGCAAATTACTTTCTTTAGTCCTTATTTTATTAATAATATTCATGTAAGATTTCTGGGAGATTTAAATGAATGTATGAGTGTGAAGGAAAAATGCAAAGTCTTATAAATCCATGTAAACCTCAATGGGATGATTCTCTCTATATAATTAAGGCTCAGTCGATGTTTACTTAATCCATAAAAGATCTCATCTCAAAATATAAAAAGCCTTTAACTTTATACTCAGAGAGACATTAATTTTAGCTATAAAGTTATACTTAACTATTAGGAAATTTTATATGCTACCTGAAGACATACCACTGTGGCATCTGATCCCATCAGATCTTGGAAGCTAAGGAGGGTTGGGCCTGGTTAGTACTTGGATGGGAGACTGCCTGGGATCACCAGGTGCTGTAGGCCTGGGAGAAAGACCTGGCAGCTCACTCCCCCAAAACAGTCAGCCACTGAAAACCCTATAAACAGCAGAGAAGCACAGACAATAGTGCTTCACCTGTTGTGTGTAGGGTTGCTATGAGTCAGACACCAACTCTATGACACCTAACAAAAATTTCATTTGCTATTGCTATTATAGTCCAAGAGCACACAGAAAATGCACTCACTAATCAATACCAAAGTTCTCTACATGAAAACAATAATGACAAAAATGATAGTCACAACAACTAACATTTATCTGTTAGCAGCCAAGAACTCTTTACCCATGTGGACTTACAACTTCCATGTATTTCATGTTGTTGTGTGCCATCGAATCGTTTCCTACTCAGAGCAACCCTCATGGAGTTTTCAATGGCTGATTGTTTCGGGATTGCCTCGGGAGTAGATTGCCAGATCCATCTCCCATTTGTGTGGTGCTGGGAATCAAACCCGGGACCTCAGAGACTGCAGAGCAGGGCTCTACCAACTGAGCTAAATCTCAGCCCTGTATATATCATACAGACTAAAAAAGTACTGAGTATTGAGTTAGGGCAAATTATACTTTTAAAATGTGGCCTCACCAATATCCTTGTTCTCACATCCTCTTCTACACATTTGCCTCCCTTCCATCAGGAATAATATCTCAGTTCTTCACTATGTTGCACACCTATTATCCCAGCAAGAGGATAGCAAGTTAGAGGCCAGAGGTAGCCAGTGAAGCTCAGCAATACCCTGTCTCAAAATTAAACACAATAAATTTTAAAAAAATTTAGGTGTGTACCTCAGTGGTAGAGCACTTCCCTAGCATGTGTCAAGTCCTGTGTGTTCAATACCCCAGTATTAAAGAAGGAAAAGTACTCTCTTTCTACATTCTTTGAAATTGGATAGACTTTTGTGATTACTTTGACAAGTGGAATGCAATGGAATGGTGCTTTGACTTCCAAACTGGGTGATACAATGCAGTATCACGTTTTCCCTGGTTTGTTCTTGTTTTGAGGGTGCTTACCCTGAGATGTCAGCCTTCATGTGCATAGGGGCCAAGCCTCACAGAGAGGTCACAAAGGAAACTTCTCAATGACAGGCTTATGGAAGGTCTCAGTGGACACCCTGTCAGATGCGTGAAAGAGAGAAAAGTCAGAATATTCATTCCTCAGTCTTTAAGCTACTCCAGCTGAGACAGTGAACCAAGGATGAGTTATCCCTGCACAAATGACAAATTTATTAATAAAATAAAAAGTGTATTTATTTTAAGACATTCAGTTTTGAGGCGATTTGTTACCCAGTGATAAATAGCCAAAAAAATCTTTAAAAGTTTATTAAATTCTCTCGGGAATCATTTGAGGTAGGTGATCATTATGTACACAGGAAAATTTAGAAAAAATTTAAAAACTTGAAACTTGTTGAATGTTGAATGTCATACAATCAGTAAATGGTTAAGTGTTCAACATGTGTAGTTCATAATTACTAAAGATATTTTTTTTAAGGAATAGTATTGAACTGCGTTCCTAGCTATGCTGTCCTGATGTGACCTTCTCATCTTTTATTTTCATTCCCCACTACAGGCTCTGGGATGAAGCTTTCATTCTGCCCTGAAGTTCTGTGGTCTGTGCAGAGGGAGAGGCTCTCACAGCAAATGGCAAGTAATCTCATCTATACCTTGGCCCACCCTCCATTCTAAGTGTATTTGATCCTTTCCTTCCTTGATCTCTTCTGTGATCTGTGATATTCCAGGTACCCTTCCAGGCCTTTGGCTCCACTATAATGACTGCATTCCTTGTACCTCTGTAGACACTGCCTGCTCTGTGCCAGCCAAAGCTCCCCTGAGAATAGGTGAGGTGTTGCTGTTCATTGATAAATGTTCCCCCACATTTACATCTGCTCTAAAAATACTGATCAATGTGGTGAACAGCAACTAACCTCTCCATTTTCTGAATTCTCCAATGGTTTGAAAACAAAAACTCTGTATATGTCTAGCTTAATCTACACTCCAGCCTCCTCTGCACCCTTATTATTTTGTTGGTTAAGTCCAAATCACATGCGTAAAATTCACATACATTTCAAGATAAGTTATTCATACAGTATGACAATTCTTGGAACAAAATTTAGGACCCATGGTTTTTCAAAAGTGAAGGAGGTTTGGAGGACAAGGAATATGATTTACTAACTAACCAAATATTTTAAAGACTATAAGACTATAATAGGAAAATCTGAAGAAATGAGCAGTCATATTGATGCCCTTATATGATAAATACTTAACAAGTAAACATGTATGCTTATTATATCTTAAAGCTCTCTATAAATCTCTGAAACTTGAGTTCATTCATGTCAAAACATATTGAACAATATACTAACAAATTTCCTTCAAAAGATGCTTTTTTTGCAAATTGAACATTTTTTACTTGCTTGTTTTTACTTGCTTAGAAAACTGAAAAACAGAAATTTTCTTACATGTGTTGTTTTTTGTTGTCATGTCAGGTCCTACTCATAGCAATCCTTACAGAGTTTTCAATGGCTGATTGTTTTGGGAGTGGACTGTCACATCCTTCTCCCATTTATGCAGTGCTGAGGATTGAATCCAGGTTCTCATAAAGTGCAGAGCAGCACTCTATTAACTGAGCTAAACCTCAGCCTCTTTATTCCATGTAGGTAGGAGAAATGCAAACTCGGTCCTAATCTACTAATTTAGTCACTGAAATTATATTTGGATTCTCCCTTGTGTGGCAAATGGAAAAAACAACAACAACCCTTCACTCATCCCTGGTGTCATTCGCTTTGCAATGTGACCTTGCATCTTCCCGCATTGTGAGACACAATACAGTGTTCCTCCACCTCGAGTCTAGACTAGCCATGTCACAATGGAAGTGATGACAACCCTGCTCCCAGCCTACAGCTCAAAGTCACATTCTCCATTCTCTTTTAAAATGGGAATGAGTAAAACATCATATGCTTCCATTCTGCTTCTGTGTATTGTAAGCTTAATCATGTGGCCCTTTGTTTCCTTTTCATCATCAATTTTGTGTGATTGAATTTAACAACAAAGGATCAAAAGAAAAAAAAAGAATTTGAATTGTTTTTAAGGGATTGTCAACTATTTGGAAGTGATGGATTTTATTTTGACTTAGTAGAAAGTGTGAAAATGGTATCATTTCAGCTATAAATATTAAAGAGCAGTGACTGATCACATGCAGCCCAAGATGTAATGAAATGGTAAATAGTACTGAAATGCAGGCCCGCAGGGAAATGTCTGTTAAATGAATGTGGAGCATTAGTAGCATGGGATTAAATCTGCTTTTTCAAGGCAGGTTAAGCTACATAAGTCAGTGGGGATAGAAAACAGATTTAATTTCTTTTATTTCTCTGAAAACAAAAATATAACATAATCCTAGTTTTCAACCTAAACACCAATGACAGAATTATAAGAATTTTTCAACCCAAAATTCCCTCTGCTCTTTGGATCAAATGATGCATATATAATTCTTAATTTGTTTTGGTGAGAAAATAAGAGTGTTTTGCCACTCATGATTTGAATGGAGGAAAAGACAAGAGAAGAAAAAATAGGGGTCCTGGAAGGCAGCACACTCATTTCCTTCCTTCACACTAAATTACACCAAACTTGCTGTTTCTGTTTTGTTTTGTTTTGCTTCAAAAAATCCTTGATAAGGGGCTCCTTTTCTGAAGCAATTACCAGCACACAGTTGAACAGTATGTTGTTGTTGTTAGGCACCATTGAGTCAGTGTCTGACTCATAGTGACCTAATGTACAACAGCCCAAATAATATTGTTGTGCTTCTCTGCTATTCATAGGGTTTCCAATGGCTGATTGATTTTTAAGAGTGGGTTACCAAGTCCTTCTCCCAAGCCTAGAGCACCTGGTGTTCCCAGGTGGTCTTCCATCCATGTAGTAAACAGACCAGACGCTGCTTAGCTTCTGAGATCTGATGGGATCAGATGCCACAGTGGTATGGCTACAGGCTAACAATATGTAGGACTTGGCGTATTATTGCTTTGTAGCACAAACAAACAAGAAATCAGTTAAAATAGGAGACATTAAGGGGCCACTTACTGGTGACTTCAGTGATGACTCTTGACCAGGTATGAGCTTTTTCATCACTGATGACCCATGCATAGCAGATACTGTACTCCTTAAACCTGGGACAGTGTTTTCTCAAACTCTCACCAGCTGAACTTTCTCTCTTCGCTTGCTATTCTCTCTATTTCTTGTTCTTTTCCCCAAAAATACACTTCACAAAAACTTCAACAAGTTTCATTATTTTAAAGCACTCCTAAGATTTCACAGAAATACTCCCTAACATTTTTATTGAAAGGCAGAAGATAGGACGCAGCAAAAGGAAGAGTTCAGGCAAGCCCTGAATATCTATGAAAGAGCCTGTATCTTACACAGACCTGCCGTATCTCCTGGCTGAACTGCCATAGTACGTGTGATGCCTCTTGGCTCAGGAAGAATTCAAGGCAGAATTTCCCAGTGGAACTTTTTATGCTTCTAGAGTCACTCAGTCAAGCTAGACTATCTAACATTTTTTGCCAGGTAAACACCGTCCAGAAACAGACTTATATCAGTGGTCTCTACAGCAGTTTCAGACTTTAAATACCACTTCATAAATCCTACTTGTCCTACAAAAATCAAAGATACACATCCAAACTTTGCTTGAGCAAAGGCCGCAGATTTCCCCACCAACTCTATCCAATGCCTTCTTCATTAAAGTACATATGAAAAACTACTTCTTTCTCCTATCACAGTATAGTGTGTATATTTATGTCTTCTCTCACCTCTGTCGTTTTTACTCTTTTCCTCACTTAACTGCTTGCTTCATTCCATTTTTCCTTGGATACTTAATGATCTCTAGTAGATGCTTAGGCTACTAAAATAAACTTAAAAAAATAAACTCTGTCCTTCATGTTGGGTCCATAATCTGCTCTCCTTAGTCTTTCAACTTCTCATCTAAAAAAGGTAATATGTTTTAATGAATTGTGAAGTTACAGGGTACAGAGTAGGTCCCACAGGAACATAGTGATTGCTGTCCCTTTAATGTTACCGGGAAGGTTTAGACCTCCCCTGGAAAAATGTCCTTCATCTCAGACAGAGAAGCATAACATTCTTACTCATAGAAGTTTGATCCTGAAAATGAGTTTGATCCTGAATATGAGTTTGATCCTGAAAATACATAGTGATAAAATGTGTCCCCTATTAAGCACACATTATAAGAATAAAGAAGATCGCAAATTAGTGCTCATCTTGCTCTTAACTTTTTGCAGGCTTTTCAGACATCTTCAGAATGACCTGTGTGATACCTAAAGTCACTCACGATAGCCACCCTTCAACAAGGGTAATTGATTTATTTCTCTTCTGAATCAGAGGAAGAAGTAATTTTCCAGATGTAGCCTTGAGCAAAAGCAAATGTTGAGTTGACCTCATTCTTCACCTATTTTCAGCCTCACAGTGGATATAAAGGGTAAATAAATAAAATAATTGCAGAGAGAGAGAGAGAGAGAGAGAGAGAGAGAAAGTGTCCTGGTTAAATGCATCAAAGGAAATTCTCCTGCTAGTAATTCTATGTAATTATCTCTTTTCACTTTTATAGATTCATTTCCCTCCTGTCTCCACTATCCGCTAACATTCAATCAATCATGCCATTTTTATCTTCTGAATCTCCAAACTTCTCTTATCTCTATTGCCTCTCTCTAATAATAGCTTATATTAGTTGATTCATTAATATGCTATTTGGAATAATAGTCTAATATATTAATATTTTACATCCTAATCCAGATTTAGCTTTCTAACAACTGGAATATATTTCTAAAGTGTAGACTGAAATATTTAAATCAACTTCTCAAAAGCCTTTTCATGGCTACTGAGTATATAAGTAAAATCAGAACCTGTGAACCTATCTGTCTCCATCTTTAACCTTCTTGATTCACAAGTAGCTTTCAGCTGCTGACATGTGACAGGCTCTATGGTGTGTCCTCTGTGTGTCCCTGTTCACTGTGTTCCCAAGACCTGCTGCAAACCACCCCTGCTGCAAACCACCCTGCTGCCCAGAGCATGCAGTAGCAGCTCTACACAATGCCCACCCAGGCAGGTAAAACCAACATCTCTTCCCCAAATTCTTTACACTATTTCATTTCCATATTAATGATTTTGCCATTTTTACTTATTCCACTTTATAAATATTCAAACATGGGTGAGGATGAGCAACCTATGGGGATAAGGAGAGAGAGGACTTGTGCCAAATACAGGTTGTAATTCTTAATTCTGTGAAAATCTCATAAGGAACCTCACTATCTTGTATGCAATTTAAGAGTCATACCTCATACATATGTATTATTCTCTGTACATATGAATAAGAAGGTTTTTTTGTTCTGTAAAGTATTTAAGGACATGGAAGCATCAACAATCCTGATCTGATAATTGTACAGTGTTTGTATGAATCTGTACCCTATTAACATGTACAATCAAAATACTTGATAAAACTTAATTAAAAATAAAAGGAAAATGAACCAATAAATGTAAAAGAAATATTCAAGTGTACATAAAATAGACAATAATGTGATAAACATTCACATATATTCATTTCCCAATTTCAACTCAGATATCAATGATGGCTATATTTGCTTTGTTTATAGCCCTCATCCAGTTACCCACCTCCACTTATGACTATCTGAAGGGAAATTGAGATTTTTATTAGAGTCATTTTCTCTTTTCTCTTTTCTTTTTTCCCCCCCTTCTTTCCACAGTACTAGGTGGTTGAAACCAGAGCCTCACATGTACTTTTCAAGAGCTCTATCATTAAGCTGCATCCCCAGCCTCTTCTTTATTGTTTTATTTTGAGACAGGATCTCACAAATTCGCTGAGGCTACCTCAGGAATGGAATTCACAATTCTCTTGCCTCAATCTCCTGAGTTTCTGAGATTACAGGTATGCACTATGGTGCCCATCTTAATTTAGTTAGAGTCATTTTCTAAGACTAACTGTATATCAACTATTTGGTTATCTTGAAGAACAGTTGATAAAGGAAAGATAAGAGAGGTTCTTTATGCTTTATTTAACATTTTTCAGAATAATAAGAACATGTCATGCCAGTAAGTTTTCATGATGCAATTTAGTTGTTTTATTCTCATTTTGAAATTGTGGATTTTAACATATGGAATGAGTTTCAATCCATTCTAGTCACTTCTCTTTGTTATATTCAAATTGTTCAAACTTTAGTCAAAGGCATCCTTTCAAATTAGATTTTACTTGCTTTAAAAGTCTAGTTTATTCTCCAGTGGTTTTTATTGACTTTTTGTATAACTATTTAGCATAATTTGCTAAAAATTTATTTACACCTTGAAAATCCAGATACACAGAGAACCAGCTTGCATCTGACAGGTAGTAAGGAAGGGGCATAATTATGGCTGTGGTAGTTATGATGAGATCCTAAAACTCAAAGCAAATGGATATATTTCCTCTCATTACAAGGGTCTCTTTACAAAAACCTTTAGTTATTCTTTTATAAATGAAGTGGTTTGTAGAAACAAAAAAAATATTTCCTGTTATTCTCAAAGCATCTAGTTTTTAGCCTCATACATTTGTTCCTAGGGCAATTTAGCCATGAGTAGCCCAGAATGTAGTGCCCATGCTTCAGAAGGAGAAACCAATGTCAGTGAGGCAACAGTCTCTACTGTGAGTCACTAATGTTTCCATCAAAGTGAATAGGACACAAGGCAGGGGGATGCACAAATATTAAAAGATGAAATCCTGATACCTGAACAATGCAGTCATAATCTAGGTACAATTGAACTAAAATCTAATTCCTACAAAATATCTTATTTGTAAAAACATCTCCTGAGAATTCAGATAAGTTCCAAGGAATTTTAAAGGACATTCTAAAGTACCAAGGACTATCAGGGTAAAAGCGAAGTGCTATTTCTAGTAAAAAGTGATAGAAGACAGGGAGAATTGGCGTCAAGAAATACCTTGGGACAGTCTGAAATCAGGACTTATTCTGGGTCCCTTCATAAATTAAAATGACATTTGGGACAGCTTTAAAACTGGAAAACCAATCTTTAGTTTTTCACAAGAGCCTGTATAACTCTGGCACACAGCTGTGCAATTAACTGCAGTTTATACATGCAAAATCAGCTCTGCCTTTCCACTTTAAAAAGTGAAAAATTAAATTCTGCTTGGACAACAAATGTTAAGAAGAGGAAAAAAGAGCAGAAGTGGGAGACTGAGACTGCATATATAAAAGTATGGTGAATGACTTTAAACAAGAAGGTGGCGTGAAGGTTATCTTCATGATGACAAGATTTTCTTAGTCTCCTCAAAATTCCTCCCCTAAGCCAAATCCTTTCAAGATTTGGACATAGAAAAAAAAAAAGGAAAAATAAATTATACATGACATGGATATCTTCAGTATAACTATAACAGCAAGCCATACAAATCATGTAACATGGGCAAGGAAAGTCAAACAACAATAAATGACGACCAAGAGCAAACTCAGAATGATCTCAGTTCAAAAATATGCAGAAAAATATAGAATTTTTTAAAAGATCCATTTGATACTCTAATAAAGCAATAAATTCTAGTAATGATCACCAGTAATTAAATTATTAGAGAGTAGATTACTGGGGAAAGCATAAAAGAGTAATCAGGCAGCCAACACCTGATTTCATCTTTTACATTAACCTCATTGGAGTCAAGATAATTAATCATTTTGTGCCTTTTGACATGATGTGATTTGAGGTATGCAGTATGCTTTAGAGCAGGATTGTCAAAATTGGAAACCAAAGCTAACAAATTTCTAGAGGTAAACATTCCTGGAACATATGAGGGGCAGAAAATAAGATAAGTGAAAAAAAAACAGCCACAGAAAGTGAGGTGTCTATTGATACTACTGCTGTACTAAGCCAGTGGTAGGGAAAAGATGGTGTGGGTATTTATTTAGGATAAAAGAGATTTTTTACAGGGAAAGAGATACAAGTAGAATAGATACATATACAGTTTAAACTAAATGTAGGTTTTGGGCTTTGTTCTAATACATACTTGAAAAAATAAATTGTTAAAAGTTATTTAAGAGACATCTGAGATAATCTAGTTTGGGAATGGGTATTATATACTACCAAGGGATTATTGCTATTTGTATTAGATATGCTCATAGCCTTGTGATTCTGTAAGAAAATATATGTCAGCTTTTTGTTATGATAATGAAATACAGGACACAGGCTATTTATATAGCCCATGGTCCTGGAGGCCAAAAGTCTAAATCGCATGCAAAAGCTCCAAGGAATCCATGACAGATGGTGAGACTGCCTGCAAGAGAATAACATCTTGAACCAGGCTGGATGAGGCCAGGCTTGCTCCATTCATAACAATCCTATTGCGAGAACTACCAAAGGGTTGCAGAAGAGCTACATGTATTCCTTTCTAAGGCATAGCCCCCAATGACCCCACAAACTCCCACTAGGCTCCACCCCTTAAAGGTTCCACAGTACGGCCCAATATTGCCAGCCTGGAGACCAAGCCTCCAATTACATGGACCCTTGAGGGATATGCAAGTGATATCCCAACGACAGCAATTATTCATAACTGAACAATATGTGTAGTCTCCAATTCCACAGATAAAATTGATCAGGCTAGTAAAAACACCATCTGAAAATCTGAATAATTACAGGTATATTTTATAAAACTGTGTGGATATGACATGATGTCCAAAATTTGTTCGATTTTTACCAAAGGAAAATGAAGAGAAGATTAAAACAGTATGAATGAAGCAAATTTGGCAAAAACTTAATAAATTTTCAGTTTGGAAAGTGTATATTATACTATTTACCCTAAATGTTAAAACATAAATTAAAAACATTAAAACTATAAATGTAAATTTCAGCTTTTTGTTCAGCAAATATTTATTTGGTAACGTCTTTATGTTATGCCTGGGGATTCAATGGTGACTATTCTTATAAAGGCTATGCAAACATGGACCTTACTTTTCACTTTCTGAGAAGGCCAAAAAGAAGTCGATAAAATGTTATAAAACTCATAAGGGTTGTGAAGATAATAGGCATCTTAAACATGGCAGGCACAGGGGTGGGGTCAGCATCTTCAGACAACAGATATTTGGCTGTAAACTAGAGGGTTTTGTCAATTTTTAAATGAGGAAAATAGTTTTCTAAGCAGAGAGAATGATATTTATAACATCTCTGGGCTGGGAAAGAATTTTACTAGGCAAATAAATGGAAGGCCATCACCAGTTTTAGAGCTTAGTGATGACCTAGATGAGGTGCAGAAAGGAAAGGGGATCAGTCTGAGTAGATCTCATAAGCCTTGGAGAAAAACAACCGTGTATTCTGTGAATGTGCAATTGACAGCTAAAGAAGGGTCATAAAAGAATGTCAGTTATGATCACCATAACTGCTTCACATAAAATATAATGTATTTACATTTGGAAAATATAATGTATTTACCTGTTTCTTGAGTAAACTGCACAACAGCCAGGGAGTGTCAGTCATGCTGTTAGTGTTGGCTTAAGGTTCTATGCTGTTGTTAAGTACCAACAAGTCAGGTCCCACTCACAGTGACCCTATGTACAACAGAACAAAACACTCCCCGGGACTGTACCATGCCCAGCATTATGTCAGTGCTTCTCTGCTATTCATCAGGCTTTCAATGGCTGATTGCTTTCAGGATTGCTCCAGGAGTAGGCTGCCAGGTCCTTCTCTCATTTTTGTAGTTCTGGGGCTTGATGCCAGGGCCTCAGACAGAGAGTACAGAGCAGCACTCTACCAACTGAGCTAAACCCCAGCCCATACTAAGGCTCTATAGAGGTACGAAAAATCTCATATGAATATATATATATATATATATATATATATATATATATATATATATACACATACACACACATTTACATATGTATGTTTGTTATTGTTGTTGTTAGGGTTCGATTCATAGTGACCCTATGTACAACACAACAAAATACTACCTGACATTGTGCCATGCTGGACACTGTTGTCAGTGTTTCTCTGCTATTCATAGGTTCTCAATGGCTCATTATTTTGGGGAGTGGGGTGGAGGTCCTTCTCTCAAACCTATAGCACCCAGTATTCTCAAGTGGTCTCCCATTCAAGCACTTATCAGGCCTTACCCTACTTAGCTTCCAAGATCATCTGATGGGATCATATACCACAATGGTATGGCTGCAGGAATGGCTGTGGGCTATGTATATGTGTGTATGTATATGTATGTGTGTGTGCATATATATATATATATATATATATATATATATATATATTCTCTCAGAACAGAAAAGAGAAGAATAGGAGAAAAACAGAAAAATTATTGAAAATAAAATGTTTTCCAAATTCAAATAGTTTGACTTTGGACAGTTTTTATTTTATTTGTTCTCTAATAAAGAGGTATAATGAGGCACATCTATATTTTTCTGAAGTGTAAATGAGGAAATGATTTTAGACAATGAGTTATAAGACACAAAAACTCTTGGAAGTAAAAGCAAAATCACAACCAGAACAGCAAAACAAATAAAACCCTTCTGATCTTTTTATTATGTAGGAATAAGTGCGGATGACTACTTTTGTTATGGTCTATGCTAAATGACACTAAGAATAATAATGTCCACCTGTATTTTTCCAATCAACGTTCTTTATTTATATTATGTTGGTTCTATTTTTGAAGCACTTCAGAAGATAACCAGAAACTAATCTGCCTAGTGGAATAGCTGATTTACACAACTTTAACTTATTTCTGACATATGCTGTACAAGCAATTGTGTTAGGATGACATCTTTCAGAGATAATGGTAGGCTAAAAATGTCAGTATCATATTTCATTCTGATACTCATAAAAGCATACACCAAAAGCCCTAATATACAGCCCACAGAAATAAATTCTCCAATTCATGTTCATAGTAAAGGTATGTCTTAGACAAAATAGTAAAAAGGGATCAATTCCAAAGCTAGTTGCATTGTTTATAATTCCATTTTGCTGGAACTAAGATTAATTTCTAGTCAATCTTTGTTTATAGTTTTTAAAACAATATAACTGTTATTATTATTTACAAAGTGCTTTTGCTTAACTCCTATATCTTTAGCATGACTTTTTTTGCCTGATACTCTCTTGATACATCAGCCAATTATTGAACTAATTTTGTTCATTTTCATTCTACATGAAAAGATATCTATCCAAGCTAATAAAATGACATTGGTAATTAATTCTTAATTCTAGTGAGTAACCTCGTGCTCTAAATTTGCTCTAAATTTGCTCTAAAATTGCTCTAAATTTAAATTTTTTGGTTCTTTTCTCCTGGAAAGATTAAGTTGCAGTGCTATCTAAAAAATGTTCTTAATATGAACCAAGGGAAGATTTTCAAACTTATAGAAATAAAACAGGAAGTTTATGATATGCCTTTCTGCCACAAGACTTCCCTAATATCCTTGGTATATATTCAAATATCCATTATTGAATTTATTTCTTCTCAGAGAAAAAATCATAACACGAAGTCATAATCTTACTGTAAATTCATGCTAAAGCAGTCTAGCATTCACTGGTCAATGTCAGACTTACAAAAAAGGGAACCTTAGGGAAAGAAACCAGAAAATGTATTGGAGTAAGTACTAGAGTTATTATTATTAGGAGGAGTATTCCTGGATGAGGGGAGAGCTACTGCATGCTTAGTTGTTGAAATCACAAGTTAAGGATCAGCAAGTTTTGGATAGGAGTTGAGGTTTGGCAAACAAACCTAGAATAGAATAAGCACAGAGGATAAAAAATGAGTTTAGAGAGCAACAGTGAGTCAGATCAGGTAGGACCTTGTAGACAGTAGTACACAAACTGGCTCTTCATCTGAAAGAGACAGGAAGCCACTGGAGGTTTGTGGAGTGACATAATTTGATTTGGGTTTTAAATGCTTTCTCTTATATTGAGAATAGATTTCAGAGGTGAAGGTAGAAGCAGAGAAATCAGTAAGACCAGTAATGACACAGCTGAGATGCAAGAAGAGGATATAGCTGTGAAGCTGAGAAGTAGTCAGATGGTTGAAATATTTAGCAGCACTCCTTGAGATATCCTGGTGCAATAAAGCAAATAGGGGTGGCTAGAGTGATTGGAGGATTTAAGTGACCCATAGTAAAATGGCTGAGTAAATCGACTCTACCTGATTAAATAGATCTTATCCCAGGGATCTGACTTTGAACTTTAACTATTCAGCTGTATTCTTAATGACATATAATAGCATATAAATTAGGCTTATAATTTCATAGGAAAAATAGGGATAAATACATTAACTCATACATTTGATGAATACCAGATACATTTGCACAAACATAAAATTATAGTCCCATATTTATTTAAATAAAGTAACTTGAAAGTAAGAAAAAATCTCTCCAAATATAAGGATACCTCAAGTAGACAATGGGAGAAGGACGTGGCAATACACTTCTCTAAACAATCAGCAATTGCAAGCCCTATGAGGGTAACTATGAGTCAGACACAACTTGAGGGCACCTAACAACAAGTAAACAAAGTGCAGGGGTTTTTAACTTTACACATGTTGTTGTTGTTGTTCAGTGCCGTCGAGTCGGTATTCGACTCATAGCAACCCTCGTAGGGTTTTCAATGTCTATTTCGGGATTGCCTTGGGAGTGGATTGCCAGATCCTTCTCCCATACTATCAGTTAATACATATCTTTTAAAATATCAAATATAATCTTAGACTACATTAATATATAACATGTATAATTACATAATTAAAAGCAGAAAAAGTACACTGTCTCAAATGAAGAATATATTTGCAAATAGTTTGACTCAACACTAAGTGAATATTTGTGTAATAATCCATATATTTTTTAAAGAAAACTTTATTTACGCATAAAGTCATGACCAAGGCAACTGCCATGTATGTTCTAAGTTGAACCAATTTAATATAAAATGAACACTTCATCCTAACTACTTATATTACCATACTTTAGAAGTTAAGACTCTTCAGTTAGTATTATATTTTATAATACTTGTTGACAAACAAACTAAGGGGCTACAGATGTCCCAGAATGTTTTACATTTATACTCTTTAATCTTATAAACTAAGGATTAGTAAAAGGATCTAAAGGCTATGCATGATGATGAAGCACGTACAGAGGTTTTGGACTATGTACGAATTGAATGTAGCTAGGTGCAGCAGTACATGCCTGTAATCTCAGTGACTCTGGAGGCAGAGGTAGGAGGATTGTGAGTTCCAGGCCAGAGGAAGAAAGCATAATTTAGCGAGGTGGTGTCTCAAAATAAAACATTTAAAAAGGGGCTGAAGGTGGAGCTCAGTGGTAGAGTGCTTGCAAAATATGTGTAAGAAGCCCAAGGTTCTGTCCTCTCAGATAGCAAAAAAGGAAAAGAAAAAAAAAAGTAAAATGAGTTCTTGGTCACATCTAACAACAACAGAATTCTGACTTTCTCCTCTGACACGTGTGAGGTGAGGCTGAAAGGCAGACAGAGTCTAGGTAGTAGGAAGGTGTTAAAGCTAGGAATGGGGACTTCTAGGGTCATGAAGTTATGTTCTCTGGTGTGCAAGAAGGGAGGTCTCTGACAAGGGAGAAAAGGTTGCAGTAGCTCAAATTAATGTGTGTAAAGCTGAGGGAAACTCAAACTCTGAAGTTAAAGAGGATATGTTTATGAAGCTAAGTAGTGGTCACATCACAGAAAGATTTAACATGATCCCTTGAGGTATCCTTGTGGAGTAAAGCAAGTAGGTGTGGTTGGTTAATGGGTAAATATATGTGATTTACAGTCAGTGGCTAAATAAATCAACTTCATCTGGTTTAGTGTTTTTGTTTTTTTAATCCAGGGATCTGACTTTGAACTTGAACTATTCTGCTATATTATTATCATTATCGTTATCATTATTTTGGCAGCACTGGGAGGGTTGAACCCAGAGCCTCACACATGTTAGGCAAGTGCTTTACCACTGAGCTCTATGCCAGCCCCATTATTTCTTCATTTTAAGACATGATCTTAAGAAGTTATGCAGCCTGCCTCTAGCGTCAAATTCACAATCCTCTGGCCACAGCCTCCTGAGTTGCTGGATTACAGGCAAGTGCCATTGTGTCTGGTCTATTCACCTGCATTATTAATGGCATATGATAGCATAGAAAGCATATTTGTAAATGCTGAATTTACATATTTGCCATATCCAACAAGTAGAGCTCTTCCTATTAAGGGGCACCACTGGGAGACATTTCCATGAGGAAATAGAAGGCTGGTTTGGTTTGATTTGATTTGGTCCAACATCTCAACCCAGGAGTATACTGTGAAGCTCAAAAAAATCTACTTACTCCAGAAGAAGATGAGGGCCAAGGTGAATATTGGCCAAAGAAGAGTAGTGACATTAATCCAGAATTAATTTCAGACTCAGAAGGTCTTAAATATCACATTTGAGGTCAAATGGAGGGGCCAGATAAAAGTGTAGGTAAAGAGGACTAGGTTACATTTCAGAAAAAGCAGTAAAGGGAGTGAATGAAGGGAGTATAAGTAAATTTTTGGCCTTCTGCACTGGGTACTCAATTCGGTATTTTTATTATTGGAGATGGAATCATTTTGATTGCCAGGATCAAAGGAGGCACAAGAAATTTCAGGGGTGGAGGCAATAAGCTTGGAAACACCAGGGTTGACAACTAGTGGATGTTATCCATTGGTATCTCACACTGGCTGTATGAATATCTGTTTACCTGCTAAAAGCATTGCATCCACCCAGAGATTCAGGATTACTGGCAATTTATTTTCTACCGAATCCTGGAGGAAATATATGATAAATAGATAGAAATTGACATTCAGATATTATCAAGTAAATATCTACCTGTGTAAAGGTATTTTACCTCTTTCATAACTTAAATTTTAAATATACCATATGCAATAATTAAAATAACAAATGTGTTTAATACAGATCATAAGTGTATTTTCAAATACAAGAAAGGAAAACTGTGTTGTCTTCCAATTTCTCATCATTTTAGGAAAGCATTCAACCTAGGCCACAGTCATCAGCAGAGCATCTAATTATACTGTATAATTATTGAGCTAAAACTTATAAGGAAAAGTGTAAAGACTTCTGATTCTGATCTTGAGTTACAACCCAAAATATGAAGATTAAGACAGAATTTTAATTGTTGCTTAACAACGTCTTTATACAGACATGTCTCTAGCTATTTTCTTGCTCATGTGTTCTGCTGTAGTTGAAGATTTGTTTCAAGTGCATAGATTACAATTTAGATAATAATAGGGATTAGAATTTTTAGGCTTGTTAGATCAATAGATGGATATATGAATAGAAAATTTTCCAATATTTTTGTCATAAGTAAAACAATTTAGTTTCTTATTTTAATTCAAATACTGGGGTAGTTAAAGAATGAAGTAATAAAGGATTTGTTAAGTAATATTTATGAATAAACATTTGAAACCTAACTATGAATGCAATAAAATTCTTTTTATTTCTTGAAAGGTATTTCACGGTTAAACTAAAATATCCAATATGATGCCAGAAAAAATTCAGACATAGGCCATTAATTAGGGTTAATTAAAATCAATTAGAATATGCAGTTGTCTTTGAGTCTATTATATTATAGAGACAGTTCTAACTCAATTACTTAAACCAGAGCCTTGGAATAATGTCTCTCAGTAAGTACAATCCTTTGGGAAAATATAGCTGTCATTTAGAGCATGTCTTTCCACTAGAGATTCACTGTTAAATGCAAGGGGGTAGGAGGAGGGGGGCTTATTTCTAGTGAAATATCAATTCTGTCAATTTATCATTATTTCTTCCTTCTCTGAGGAGGAAGTTGAATTTCTTAGGCACCCAAATATTTCCAGAAACAACCTATTTACATCCACACGTAAGTTCGTAGAATTATTAGTCTCAATCAAGACATGAATCAGAGGCACAGAGGCAAGAATTTCCAAATTTCTTTGATGCACACATGAAAGCCATCTGAGAGAATGTGGTTAAGGTCAAGATGGGAGACAACAAAGCTGAACTTTAAAGTTTTGAATTGAGATAAAAGATGCTCACCCACACCAAAGAGCATACGCTGTCATTTGCTGGAGTATCTCTGAATTTTATCAAGGGTTTTATCATGATTCCATTTATAGCTAAATGAGATCTACTTTATAGAGCTTTACAATGTGCAGATTTTTAAAAGAAAAATGTTTTGAGTATATAACTCAGAGGTCTCCAGAGAAACAGACACACACCATCTTATCTATCTATTCTGGGAGAAGATGAGAAGAAAGGATAGAAAATGAGAGGGAGGGAGGTATATTTTTAGAGAACTGGCTCACACAATTGGGAAGGTGCTATAAATAAAAGACATTCAGGAAAAGCAAGAAGAATGAAGGTCCAGGGAAGTTTAGGACTATCTACTCACAGAGTTCCTTCTTGCTCAGGAGAGGTCAGTCTGTGTTCTACTAAAACTTTCAATTAATAGGACAAGTCTTACCACATTATATAGAATAATCTGCTTCATTCAACATCTATCTATGTAAATATTAATCTCATCCAAAAAATACCTTCACAGAAACATCCAGAATAATGCTTGGCTGAATAACTGAGCACAGTGACACATTCAGATTGACACATAAAATTAACCATAACAGTGAGACTGTATTAACTGTGGCCAGTATTACTCATATTAGGGCCTTAGTGCAGACTAACAGCTGCCCTAAATGGGGACGATGACATTTTGGTGAGAAACCAAACTAAGATAAGGTAATATGTCCTGCTGAAAAGCTGAATTATGGTACTATATTTGGCTTTATATTATTTTATGATGTAGTCTTTGCAGGAGAGAAAAGAACAAAAATCTCAAAAATCCTTCTTTCTGATTTTTGTTGAATCATTTGGATTCCTTAGTATTCATGGGCCATTGATCTTCACTTCCACTTACGGTTAATCTTCCTTTCTCCACACAAAAGAAGAGAAAGTCTAGAAGGGTACATGGGCTCAGATTTACCTTATTTATTTTTCTTTAATAAAAAATAAATTGATGTATAAAATACAAAAACTATACATATGTTTGGTGTACAGTGTGATGTTTGACATGAGGTATGATCAAAAAGGACTGTGAATATTCAAATTTTATTTTATATTTATTTTTATTTAAAAATTTTATTACAATAAGACACTTAACCTTAACACTTATGCCACCATTTTGCCACTTCCTGAAGTAGTTCTGCAAGTCCTCTTTCAGGAACAGCTTTAGTTGTTCTGTCATGGCTGCCTCAATGCCCTGAATTAACTCAAAACATTTGCCTTTCATAGACATCTTGCATTTGGGGAAGAGTCACAATGCAAGAACCAATGAATAAGGTGGAGGAGGCCACGTTGTAATGTTTTCATTTAATGAAAATTGTCCTTCTTGAAGTAATGTGTGACACAGAACATTGTCACAATTGAGGATGAAACTAAAGACATTTGCAAAATAGACTTTCAGAACTGCTTCCGAAAGTGGTAAGAACAACTAGATAAGTGTCTTCAAAGCCAGGGTGAGAGTTTTGTGGTAGATTAATGGTTATATGTATTTTACTCTAATAATTTTCTTCAAATTTATTTTTTCACCACATGTTTATCATACTGCATCTATGTATACATTATATAATGTGTAAATTGGGTTTAAACATATCTATTTTCTCACATATCACATCTCACATATCATTTTATAATGACTTCTACTAATTTGAGAAAGTATACATCACACAATGGTTAAATATAGTTAGCCTACTGATAGCACACCAGAACTTCTTACTTTTAACTGTAACTTAGTACTCCCTGCCCAATATACTCCATATAGTAGTTATACGCCTGATAACTACTATTCTCTCAACTTCTATGAGATCAATGTTTACAGATTCAACATGAATGTGATCATGTAGTACTCACCCTTCTCTGCTAGACTTATTTCACTTAACATTATGATCTCCACTTCCATCCATGTTGTACACAAATGACAGGATAATATTTTTACAGCTGAATAATATTCTATTGTGTATATGTAACACATTTTCTGTATTCATCAGCTAATAGACATTTATGTTGTTTCCATTTATTGGCAATTGCAAATAGTGCTGTAATGAACATAGGAGTACACACATGTCTCTTTAACACACAAATTTAATTTCCTTCAATATATACTCAGTATGGGGGTGACTAGACTATAGAGTAGCTCCAATTTTAATTTTTTGAGAAATCATCATACCAATCACACAATGACTACACTAATTTATATACCTTCCAACAGTATGCAATGATTCCATTTTATCCATATCATCATCAACAATTGTTACCTTTTGCTTTTTTGGTAAAAGTCATTCTTAATGGGCCAAGGTCCCATATTATTTTGGTTGTATTTTCATCAGATGTATGTGGCTTATGATCCGTGTGTGTCTCGTGGTCATTATATTTTATGAATCCAACTGATGGCTGCCTTCAAGTTTCATTTCACCTCTTCTCTGAGGTGCTTCTTTTTCAAACACTGGTCATAATTTTTGGTCTGAATATTATGGCCATCATTTGTAATGGTGACATGCTGTAATTTTTAACAGTGATCAGATAGTTTTCATGAAATATACATAAGT
This sequence comes from Pedetes capensis, assembly GCA_007922755.1. NCBI lineage: Eukaryota > Metazoa > Chordata > Mammalia > Rodentia > Pedetidae > Pedetes > Pedetes capensis. The sequence goes on along the minus strand of VMDO01013081.1, from coordinate 11,064 downwards.
CCCTTGAAGTTACTTTGTAAACAAACAGTGACTTAGTATTTAGAAATTTATTTTTTCTGGCTTTACAGCCTAGAAGAGTGTTTTAAAGAGACATATATTTAAAGAATTACTCATATAATACCCCCAAAATAATTTTCTTCATCTTCATAACCAATCTCCCAAATCTACACAAAATAAACATATAGTCATATATATATATTTATATTTATATTTTTTTCCTTTGAATTCCAGACAACCAGATATTCACATTTATTGAAATAGTGAGTAGGAGAATTATTTGTCTTATTAGTTTGTCTTGCCAGTTAAGTGTGCTATAAATTTGGATTTAGATACTTGCTAATCATTTCAAAACTATTCAAGGGGACAGCCTGAAACAGGTGTTACTTCTCAAAAGCATGCATCTGGGAAATAAGTGTTAAATAAGCAATTAAGTCACTAATAATTGCATCAAAAGACAGAAACCTCCAAATTTGCTTCTTCAATCTCATATTGGCAATTATAATAGGATGTGTTGATATATATGGGGATGTTATGCCACTTCCTCAAAATATTGTTGGCTAGAAAATAGGAACAACTTCTGTCACTCTATATAAACCATCTTAAAACTTGGTGCCATAGAACAATTCTTCTTTTAATTATATATATATTTGTTTTTTTAATGATGTTGTTGTTAGGCACCCACAAGTCAGGTTTGACTCTTAGTGACCCTATGTACAGCAGAATGAAACATTTCCCCAACACTGTGCCATGCCTGGCATTATGTCAGTGCTTCTCAGCTATTCGTAGGGTTTTCTTTTTTTATTGGAAATGTTTAATGTACACCTTAATGTGATTCATTCTGGCACAATTTTCATTGTGACATTTCCATATATGCATTTTGTTGGACATTATTCTTATAGGTTCCCCTTTACCCTCTTGTATGCTTCCTCCCCCGAGTCCAACCCCTCCCCTCCACCAAAGACTTCTCTTCCATTTACTTGTATTTTCATGGAAATATTTCTCTATATATCCATGGGTTCCAGTTCTGTTTAAGATAGAAACTTTTTCTGTAGTGAACTTTCTTGTTACCTTGTCAGAACTATTACGTACATTTTCTAGAACATCTATAATAATAGCATTCTTAGCTTTTTTTTCTTTTATTATGATCTGACCTTTGTATAGGATTTTTTCCTTCTTGTAATTTTGATTCGGCTCCTACATGAGTGAGAACGTGTGGTGTTTCTCCTTCTGAGCGTGTGTTCATTCACTTAAAAAAATTTTCTCCAATTCCATCCATTTTGCTGCAAATGGCATTGTTTCATTTTTTTTGATTGCTGAGTAGTATTCCATTGTATATATGCACCATAGTATTTTATACATTCTTCTGTTGAAGGGCACTTCGGTTGACTCCATATCATTGCTATTGTGAAAAGTGCTGCGTTGAACATGGAGATGCAGGTGTCTCTGTGGTATGATGACACACCTCCCTTTGGGTAAATTCCCAGTAGTGTTATAGCTGGGTCATACAGTAGATCTATTTTCAGTTTTTTAAGATACCTCCGTATTGATTTCCACAATGGTTGGACCAATTTACAGCTCCACAGCAGTGTAAGAGTGTTCCCATTTCTCCGCAACCTTGCCAGCATTTGTTGTTATTTGTTTTATCAGTCTTGGCCATTCTTACTGGTATTAGGTGAAATATGAGAGTTGTTTCAATTTGCATTTCCCTAATGGCTAGGGACATTGAGCATTTGTTCATGTGTTTCATGGCTTTACAGATCTCTTCATTTGAGAACTGTCTATTCAGATCCTTTGCCCATTTGTGTGTTGGGTTATTTGTTTTCTTGGGAATTTTTTTCTTGAGTTCTTGAGTTCTTGAGTTCTTTATAAATTCTGGTGATTAGACCTTTGTCTGATATATAGGATGTGAAAATTTTTTCCCATTCAGTGGGTGTTTCCTTGACTCTGTTAATCATTTCTTTTGCTATTCAGAAGCTTTTTAATTTCAGGTAATCCCATTTATTTATTCTTGTTGCAACTTCTTGAGCAATTGGAGTCCTATTAAGGAAATACTTTCATATGCCTATATGATGGAGTGTATTGCCTATCTTGTCTTCCATAAGTTTTAAAGTTTCTGGTTTTATGTTGAGATCTTTTATCCATTTTGAGTTAACTCTCATGCGTATTGAGAAGTGTGGGTTGTTTTCATTTTTCTGCATGCGGATTACCATTTTTCCCCGCACCATTTATTGAAAAGGCTGTCCTTTTTCCAGTTTACTTGTTTTGTTCCTTTGTCAAAAATAAGGTGGTTATAGGTGTGTTGAGGTATTTCTGGGTCTTCTATTCTGTTCCAGATGTCTTCAGGCTTATTTTTGTGCCTGTACCAAGCTATTTTTCCTACCACTGCCCTATAATATAGCTTGAAGTCAGGGATTGTGACTCCACCTGCATCAGTTTTGCAGCTTAAGAGTGTTTTGGCTATATGTGGTCTTTTGTGGTTCCACATGACTTTTTGAATCATTTTTTCTATTTCTGTAAGGTCAGTCAGTGGAACTGACATGGGGATTGCATTAAATCTATAAATTGCTTTTGGTAGGATAGCCATTTTTACTATATTAATTCTGCCTATCCAGGAGCAGGGAAGGTTTTTCCATTTTTCCATGTCCTCTGCTATTTCTTTAATGTTTTGAAATTTTCCTTGTAGAGATCTGAAGGGTCTTTGGTTAGATTGATTCCAAGGTATTTAATTTCCTGGTGGGCTATTGTGAAAGGTATTTTTTCTGAAATTTCCTTCTCTTCCTGTTTGCAGTTGGTATAAAGGAAAGCTATTGATATTTTTGTGTTGATTTTATATCCTGCCACTTTGTTGAATTGATTAATTCTAGAAGTTGATTAGTTCTAGAAGTTTTCTGGTTAAAGTTTTGGGGCCTTTCAGGTACAGAATCATATCATCTGCAAATAAGGATAATTTGGCCTCTTCATTGCCAATCTGTATCCCTTGGATTTCCTTCTCTTGTCTGATTGCCCTGGCTGGGACTTCAATTACTATGTTAAATACAATAGGAGAGAGAGGAAATCCTTGCCTTGTTCTGGATCTAAGAGGAAAGGGTTTCAGATTTTCTCCATTTAATACAATGTTGGCTGTAGGTTGCTCATAGATGGCTTTTATGATATTAAGGTATTTGCCTGTTATATCTATCTTCTCCAGTGTTTTTATCAGGGATATGTGTTGCACTTTGTTGAAGGCCTTTTCAGCATCAATTGAGATGATCATGTAGTTTTTGCTTGCCAGTTTCTTGATATTTTGGATTACATTAATTGATTTCCATATGTTGAACCAGCCTTGCATCTGTGGTATAAATCCCACTTGGTCATGGTGAATAATCTTTTTAATATGCTGCTAGATTCTGTTTGCCAGAAATCTACTAAATATTAATTAAAAATTAATAATTAATTTTATTGAATATTTTTACATATAAATTCATAAGGGAGATGGGTCTATAATTCTCTATCTTAGATGAATCTTTTCCTGGCTTAGGTATCAGGGTGATGGTAGCTTTGTAGAATGAATTTGGGAGTGTCTCCTCCTTTTCTATTTTTTGGAATAATTTGAGGAAGACAAGTATTATATCTTCTTTAAAAGTTTGGTAAAATTCTGCTGTGAACCCATCAGGACATAGACTCTTCTTTTTTTGGAGACTTTTTATTATCTTTTCTATTTTCGTATATGTAATGGGCTTGTTTAGGTCAGTTATGTCTTCTGGGGTTAGCTTTGGTATGTCATATTTGTTAATAAATTTATCCATTTCTTCTGCATTTTCATATTTTAGGAATAAAATCTCTCATAGTAATCCCTGACAATTTTCTGTATTTTGTTGTAGTCAGTGGTTATGAACATGTTTTCTTTCATAATCCATACTATGTTAGTTTTTTTCCTTTTTCTTTTTGATGAGATTGGCCAGAGAAGTGTCCATTTCATTAATCTTTTCAAAGAACCATCTCTTAGTCTTATTAATTTTTTGAATTATCTCTTTGAATTCTATTTGAGATATTTCTCCCTTTATTTTTGTAATTTCTTTTTGGGTGTTCCTTTTAGGATTGATTTTTTTTGTTGGATTTCTAGTGTCTTAAGATGTGTCATAGTTCATTTATTTGTTTCTTCTTTACTTTATTGATGAAGGCACTTAATGCTATAAACTTCCCTCTTAAAACTGCCTTTGCTGTATCCCATATGTTTTGGTAGGATGTGTTTTCATCATCATTTGTTTGCAGGAATTTTTTAAATTCCATTTTGATTTCATCAACAACCCATTAGTCATTCAGCAGTGTATTATTCAGTCTCCATGAGTTTCCAAATTTTCTGGAATTATTCTTGTTCTTGAGCTCCAATTTTATCCCATTATGGTCTGATAAGGAACAGGGGATAATTTCTACATTTTTTTTATTTGTTGAGGGAGTTCTTATGGACTAACATATGATCTATCTTTGTGTATTCCTCATCATGTGGATGAAATATTCTGTATATATCTGTGAGATCCAACTGGTTAGGGTAGAGATTAGATTCGACATTTCCCCATTGATTTTTCATTTTGAGGACCTGTGTCTTGATAAAAGTGGGGTATTGAAGTCTCCCATTATTGTTGGTTCTGGTCCAATAAAGTTTTTTATATTCCATAAGGTTTGTCTTATAAAGCTAGGTGGCCCATGTTTGGGGCATAAATATTTAGGAGCATTATTGGTTCCTGATTGATTGTTCCTTTATTAAAATGTAGTGTCCTTCTTTGTCTCTTATAATTAGTTTTGGATTGAAATTTAATCTCTCTGATATTAGAACTGCAATGTCTGCTTTTTTTGTTTGTTTGTTTCCTCCCTGCTTGGTATACTGTTTTACAACCCTTCCTTAATGCTTAGTCTATTGCAGTCTTTGTGAGTTGGATGAGTTTTTTGAATACTACATTTTGAAGGCTTATGTTTTTCCATTCAATTAGCCAGACTCTGTCTCTTAATTGGTGAGTCAAGACCATTTATATTAATAGTGATTATTGAGTAGTAGTTATTGTTATGCATCCAATTATTACCTCTTACTGGTTTATGAACCATGTCTGCTTTGTTCCTTTCTTGGGTTACACTCATCTCAGCTAACCAAGTCTTTGATTTCCTATATAGGGTATTCTTATCTCTCCTGGATATGGTAATTGATTTACAATCCTCTGCAGGGCTGGTGTGGTGGTTGCAAGTCATTTAAATGCATCCATATCATTAAATGTCTTACACTCCTCTTCTATTTGCAAAGATAATTTTGCTGAATATATTAATCTTGGTTGGAGATTGTTTTTTATTAGGACGTGAATCACCCATGACCACTCCTTTCTAGCTTTCACTGTTGATATGGAGAAGTCTGCAGTAATTTTAATAGGTTTTTCTTTATAAATAATGAGTTTCTGCCTTGCTGCTTGCAGGATAGCCTCCCTGCTTTCTAATGACAGCATTCGAGCAATAATATATCTAGGGGATGACCTATTTTGGTCTATTCTGGATGGTGTCCTAAATGTTTCAGCTGTGTATGGATCCATATCCTGAATTATCTCTGGGATGTTTTCCTTGAGCATATCATATACTAGATATTGAAGACCTTTGGTGGATCTCTCCTCTCCTTTAGGGACACCCTGAATTCTTAAGTTTCATTTTTACATTCTGTCTGAGTTTTCCTAGAAATCTATTTTTCATTCCTTTATTGTTGATTCCATTTCTGACTGTATGTATTTCATGTATGGCATCCTTGGGAATCTGAAATCCTCAGTTCAGATACATCCAGTCTCAATTAAAAGGATTCTTTTGCAGAATTCAATTCATTTATTTCCATTTGCATTTCAATGATCATTGCTTGAATTTTCCTTATCATTTCTAGCTGGAAGGATAGAATGGACTCCAGGTGAGATACCTTCTTTTCAATGATTTCAAGGGTGCTGGTGGTATTTGTTCTGATTTCTCTTAGCATTTTATAACCATAACTCTGAATTCCAATTCAGAGATCTCTAAGAGTTGTGATTCATTGGAGGAATTTGTTGGGGAACATTGGTCTGTGGGGTCTTCAGATCCATTCTGCCCCTTTGTTTTTCTGGTAGGTTTATTTTGTTTGCCCATAATATGGTCTGGAAAATAGGACTCATTTCTCCTGAGTGTGCAGAAGTTCTCCCTCTGTTATTCCTTTGAGACTGTGTGGTGCTGAATCTCTGATGCTTTATTTGCACTTCTAAGCTGCATAGTTCCTCAGTTGTTTATTCTGTGGGGCTCCTACTAAAGTTCACCAGCCCTACTCCAAAATGGCTTGGGGCTAGGGAGGCAATAGATTCTGTTTCTCTTCTGTGGGGTAAGAAGGTGGAGGATCTGGTGACAATAGAGGGGGAAAGAGGAGGTAGAGAACAGAGACTAATAGAAATTACAGTCACAATTAAAATTAAGGTTAAAATTTGAGGATAAAATAATTAAGTAAAACAAAAACACATATATAGTATAAGAAAAAGAGAAGGAGAATAGAAAAAAAGAAAGAGAATAAAAGAAGAGAGAAATAAAGAAACACTCTCATGCACACTCACACATACACACACACACAAAGACTTGTATGTTCTCACAAGTGTAATCTGAACCGTGGAGAACAGTAAGGATGAAGGGAGCACTGCATAACACAGGGTGGCAGTGTTTTCACACAATCCACAGAAGCAGGCTATGTTAGGGTGTGGGGTTTCTTCGAAGGTTCCCTGTGTCAAGTGGATATGGCAAGTACCCCCCCCCTAGTGCCCCAGGTTTAAGTGGGACACTGAGTGACCCTAGAATCTGTTCTGTGAAATATTCTGTCTGTTGTATTGTTAGAAAGGCAGTGGAACATGTGGGGGCCTCCCTGGACTTCTCCCTGTCCCACATAGTTCGGGTGCCAATTCTCCAAATGAGAGATCTCTGCCCCAAAGCCTACAGCATGGAGGGAATATGGCTGCTATAATGGATCTTTATTGCAGGGCTTTCCATCCACTTGGGAGTCCACTTGGGAGATCCAGATCCCATTTTGGTCTCACCACTCCCCTCCTGCTGCAGATGGGATGATATCCAACCACCCCAAGGGGAATCTGCAGCAGGTCTGGCTGTGAGCAGCCATCGAGCTCAAAACTGCTCTGGGACTAATTGCCCCACTGCACTCTGTTTGCAGAATTGGCCACACTCTACCTATATGGGACTCAGTCGCCTCCACAGACCCCAGCCTACTCCACAGTGCAGTAGGATGACATCGAATCACCTCTGGTGTATCTGGAATCCAGGTGTATGTGTGCCTGTATGTCTGTGACAATCGCATCCACACTACTGTGCTGCCACAACAGGAGGGAGGGAGCTGCACCAAGGCTCTGGTTGCGCTCCTCTGGTGTGGGATTTCCAGGCCATTCTGTGATCACTCCCCACACCCTCATGTATCGACTCTCCTGGATTTGATCCCTATACTCTTTTGTGAGGGTCCTACACCATCCCAGCATCTCTGGCTGCACAGTGTGCACCACTAGGGATGGCGATTCTGTGTGACACCTTGTGTCCCGTAGCCAGGGTGATGGTGTGATGCCAAGGTTGCACTCCATGTTGGGTCCAGGCCCCTATGGATGTGTGCTCAAAGTCCCCTCCGAGTCTCTGAGATCCTATCCGCCGTCTTCAAAATGGCAAAATAGCAACCCAGCTGCTGTCCTCTGTGTAGGTCCTCTGGAGCCAGATCCGCGATTTCAATATTCATCTGGTTCCCTCCACTGTCTCCCAATCTGAACTCTCACTGTTTCTATCTAATCTATGTGAGCTCCAAACCCTTAATCAAGGCTTCCCTCTACTCCGGGACAGAAGGCATGTGCTATCTTTCTGCCATCTTCTCACTCTTCCCTAATTATATATATTTCTGTATATAATTGGCTGGGAATTTTGGCAAGAGTACCCTTGAGGTTTAGCTAAGTTGATGGAGTGTTTGCTCTGTGTGCTCTGAGTCCATGGGTTCAATCTCTAGCAAGGTGAAAATTGGGAAAGCACCTGGAAGCCCACTCTCAAAACAATCCTGAAACAACCAACCATCAAAAACCCTATGAATAACAGAGAAGTACTGACATAGTGGTGGACAAGGCACAGTGTCAGGTACTGTTTCCTTCTGTTGTACATAGGATCACTTTAAATCAGATTTAACAAGAATGGCACCTAAAAATGACAACCCATGAGGTTCTTTTGATTTGATTTTGAGAGTTTAATTGGTTGGAATATCTAATGTAGCTTTTTTATTCAGTTTATGGATAACCTAGGCAGGAAGGTTCAAGAGGTCTGTGTCATATATTTGGGGCCTTGCTGTCATCAACAGGGCTATCTTGTTTCTCTTGCACATATTCTCCTACCAAATATTCTCTCATATATCAGGAACTGTCCAAATGAACATACCATGTCCATCAGGGTGGGCTTGACATCTGTCTACCATGCTTCCTGGTTTCAGAAGCTCAGTTCATAAAATGAAAAAAAAAGTATGAATTGCCCAGCCTGTTGTGTTAGTATGTCTGTGTGTATTTGTGTGTTACTTGGGGATTGAATCCAGGGCTTTGCACATATTTTGCAAGTGCTGTACCACAGAGCTGCATCCCCAATTAATCTTTAAAATTTTTATCTTGAGACAAGGTCTTGCTAAGTTAAATAGGCTCACTTTGGCCTCAAACCTGAAATCCTCCTGCCTCCAACTCACAAGTTGCTGGGATTACAGGCATGCACCACCACACCCAGCTTGCCCAAACTTCTTAATGTTTAGGGATGGAAATGAATGGCATCATTTCTTTAACATGTTGTTGGGCAAAGCACGCCACAGGGTTCACAGGGATTCAAAATGAGGGAACCACAAAACATGAGGACTGAGAGGTGTAAATCACTGCAGGTTACAAAAATAAAACCCAGCACAAATATCTTTATGGCATTATAAGTACTTGGTTGAGTCTTTTAGGCATAAGAACATTTAAATATAAATGTGGATAAAGCAGAAAGGACAAAACAATAGAAAACATTAATCACTTAGTTGAAGTTAATACCAACAAACCAGGATGAATTGATACATAATACATTGGGATTCCAAAATGTTATAGAAGAAATGATAGAGCTATTTTATAGAATATTATAGAATAAATTATAGAGCTATTTTATTGGATGTCTTTGTGACCTCAAACTCTGCAGACTCTGTAATTGGAATACATCAAATTTTTTCTATGAGCACACTTTAAAACCATAATCCTCTAAAATTCTCTTTTAAAAAAGTATATTGAAGGAAATTAGTGGTCAAGTAAGAATGAAAACATATATATTATATTTCTTTCATATCAGCATATTATTTATTCATTTATTTATTTATTTATTTATTTATTTTTGTGATACTTGAGGGTTGAACCCAGGGCTTTGCATATACTTTGCCAGTGCTCTACCACTCAGGCACATCCCCGGCACAATTTTTATTTTTTATTTTGAGTCAGGTTAAGTGACACAAGCTACATCTTTGCCTCAGCTTCCCAAGCTGCTGAGATTACAGGTATGAGCCATCATGCCTGGCACCTCAATATATTTTTAAGGAAGACATTTATATGGATAAAAGGAACACGTTACTATTTGTCACCCAGAATGTTCAAATCTGTTGTGCCATAAAACAAAATAGCTTCCTAAAGAAAATGCTTTAGGAAATGTTAGATAATTTTCATACTAACATGAAGTTAGGAAGTGAATTTACACCAACAGCTGTAGAGTTTATTCCACTTCAAATATTCTAGGAACTAGAATTTTTTTTCTTGTACTAGCCAGAGAATCTTGTGACATGCATTAATAAAATTATTCTGATTTTGTGTTTTTCCTTTTCCTCATATCCTTCTAGAGAATTTCAGGTTTTAACTTTATTTTTCCTAGGGAGAGGCCAAAACAGATAAAGAATTTCTTGAAAGTTATCATTTGAAGAACCAACAAAATGGCCCCATTTTAAGCTGTACTTGCCTGTTCCTCTGTGTCCCACAGTGTTTGCTCAACAGGGAAGTTCCTCTTGGCTTCTATAATTGGCTGTTCTCAGTAGAAAGAATAAATGTGGAGCACTAATTGAAATATTATTATACTCTCATGTGCCAAAAAGTATTGAACTGCAAGCCAGACTTAGGCTTTCCTCTTCTTCTGCCAGTATTGGCTTCTCATTGATGGCTTTGTGAGAGCAGACACAGCTGGTAAGGTGGGCAGAGAAGAGAATGCACAAGGTGCCTGATAGCTTTTGTGGCCTGGTGCAGGCTCAGTGTACTCCCTTAGCAACTTTTTTTGCTACTACAAAATGCTGAGATTTGCTTCTAATCTTTCCTGACCATGTGTTCAAAACCATGTCCAAAAGAATCCTTCTGTCTCAATAAGGTTGAAGTTATAAAGAAACAGAAAACAGCAAGAATGTCAGTTTTCATAGTACTAAAGAAAAAAATGCATATTTGACAACACCACTTTCTGAGGACCCAGGTTTGATCTCCAGCACCACAAAAATGGGAGAAGGATGTGGCAGTCCACTCCCCGCAAGCAAATCCTGAAGCAACCTACCATTGAAAACCCTATGAGTAAGACCACAATCAATGTTGCACACATAAACACACACACACACACACACACACACACACACACCTATATCTATATCTATATCTATATCTATATCTATAAAATTGTTGTTAGTACCTTTGAGTTGAGGGCAACTCATAGTGAACCTCATAAAATTTTCAATGGCTGATTGTTTCAGGATTGCTTTTGGGGTGGATTATCAGGTCCTTCTCCTATTTTTACAGTGCTAGGGATCGAACCAAGGGCCTTAGAGAGAGCAGCATGGTACTCTACCAACTGAGCTAAACCCCAGCTCCATTATATATATCTATATATATCTATATATATCTATATATATCTATATATATATATATATTATATATATATTATATATATTATATATATCTATATCTATATCTATATCTATATCTATGTGTATATCTATATATATAATATATAATATATATTATATATATATAATATATATATAGA
>VMDO01013080.1:0-59636 GCA_007922755.1 Pedetes capensis | reverse complement strand
TTGAGACAAGGTCTCACTAAATTACGCAGACTACCTCTGGTCTCAGACTTGCAATCCTTACAGGTGTGCCCCACCGTGCCAGGCTCTAAAGCCTCTTAGATACTTTGACATGATTCTTTGCCGGAAGGGCAAATTCCTTGTTTGGAGCTGCGCATTAGAACCTGGAAGGAAAGTAAACAGAGGGAAGTGAGAGTGTTGTATTTATCAAGAGGGCATATAGAGCCTGGCATGGTGCACACTTGTAATCTCAGCTGAGGCAGGAGGATTTCGAGTTCAAAACCAGCCTGCGTTACCTAATGAGTTCCAGGCCAGCCTGAGTGGCATAGCAAGACTCTTGTCTCAAAAAATACCCTCCTAAAGAAAAGATTTTAAGGTTGGCCATGAACTGATAATTGTTGAAGCTAGACAATGGGTATATAGGGGTTGATTATACAAGTCTCTCCTTTTGTTTATGATTGGAAATTTTCTGTAATAAAAGTTCAATTTAGTTTTAATATACAAGTAAATAAAAATAAGTAAATAAAGAAAAAATGTTCAGCTTCATGGTAGAGCACTTTCCTAGCATGTTAGAGGCCCTAGATTTGATTGCCAGCACTGACAAAGGAAGGAAGGAAGGAAGGAAAAAGCAAATAATGAAAGAAAAGGATAAATAAAAACATCAGCTCCCGCCTCACAAGCACTCATTAGGTAATTCATTATCTCATGATCTTTATCACATATGTCACGAGATAGGCATTCCTCTTTTGCAAGTGGGAAACCTAACTTCAGAATGGTTAATTAACTTTCCTAAGGGCACGCAGCTTGTAAGCCTGATGGCCTGGTGAGAGGATGAGTTCATAAGCACCAGCAAAAAGGCGAAGCCTAAGAAGAGGGTCGGGCTGGGGTTTAGCTCAGTTGGTAGAGTGCTGCGTTGCAGTCTCTGAGGTCCCGAGTTCAATTCCCAGCACTGCAAAAATGGGAGAAGGGCCTAGCAATCCACTCCCAAGGCAATCCCGAAACAGACAGCCATTGAAAACCCTGTGAGGGTCGCTATGAGTCAGATACCGACTCGATGGCACCTAACAACCACAAGAAGAAGAGGGTTGGTAGAGAAGTCTTTTAGACTCACAGCTTGACATGAGCCATTCTCTCCCTGCAGCTGGTGGTGGGACACCTTGGCCCAAGTGACCGGCAGCCCCGCCTGAAGGTGCTCAAAGGGCCGACGGTGCTGACTGAAAGCCCTCTGCCTGCCATGCCGGCCGCCGCTACCACCTTTTTCATGGAGCAGCATGAGCCCCGGACTCCAGCCCTAGCACTTGCTTCCGGCCCTTGTGTCTATGTGTATAAGAACCTAAGACCCTACTTCAAGTTTAGCCTGCCCCAGCTGCCTCCAAATCCTCTGGAACAAGATGTTTGGAACCAGGCCAAGGAGGCAAGAAATAGAGGGGATGGGAGCCAGAAGGCAAAGATGGCAGCCACTGGGTGAGGAGGGCCAGGCTCTCAGCAAGAAGAGTGGGCTCCAGGCGGGCCAGGTGGGAGGTCATCATAGCTATCTCCAGCAGCAGCGGTGGTGGCTCTCCTGGGTGACATCTGTGCTCAGCCCCTGAGCAGTTGGCCCCCTAGGAGGCACTGAGCCACGCCCTTGGGGGAGTGGAACCCAGAGAATTCCTCAACACCAACCACCCCCTGCACACCCAAGGGGGAGGAGTAACCAAAGAAGGTAGGGCTCACCAAAGCGGGGACTGACTGGAAGCAAAGAGAGTGAGGGAACTCTGAGGGAGGCAGCGATAAAGTGGGTTATGTGTATGGGCGTGGTCTTGAGACTGGGTTCAAATCCAGGGCTTTAGCTTGGGGCTCAGTGCACAGACTGGTTGGAAGGGAAGTGTGAAGGAAGAGGAACCCCAGAAGCACAGAGCTCCCTAAGGGAATGGGCGCTGGAGCTCACGGCACTCTCTTCTTCCCGTGCTGTCACAGGACCAGATTGACCCCTTAACCCTGAAGGAGATGCTGGAGGGCATCCGGTGAGAGCCCACCTTCCCCGCCATCCTCCTGTCCCACACCTTTATCCCAGAGCTCTCCGTCTGACCCTCAGGGGCCCAGCCCCCCACTAAATCTACCACGTTGGCCGCTCTCTTTATAGGGAGAAGGCAGAGGTGCCTTTGTCTGTGCAGTCCCTCAGGTAAGAGTCCTGCGGAGGCAGGGGGACGGGAGTGGTGGACCAACCCCAGGGCAGCCAGGCAGCCAGGCCAGGGCACGCAGGCAGCAGTTCTCTGTGTGTCCAGGTTTCTTCAGCTGGAGCTGAGTGAAATGGAGGCGTTTGTGAACCAGCACAAGTCCAGGACCATCAAGCGGCAGGTAATGTCCCCTCGTCTTTTTATTGCCCTGTGAAAAATGCTTACGGTTTTTTAAAAGACCCTGTAACATCTGTGGGAAATTCTAAAACCAAACCTGATCGGTGGCACCTGGCAGTTTCCCTTCTAGCCACAACACACTTAGCAGTCACAAAGCAGCAATGCCTTCTACGTTTCTGGTTAACAGGAGATGGTTTGAAAACATAGATACATAAGGTTGTATAACTCACCTATAACTTTTATTTTCTTGAGGGTAAATGTATTATATTTTTATTATAGAAAATTTGAAAAATAAAGAAAAATGTAAAGGAGAAATATAAATGACTGTAATTTCACTACCCAGAGATACCCACTCTTACCATTATGGTGCGTTCCCTTCACAAATAGGCTTTTATGTCCTGCTTTCCGTGAGTATGTAACATTACATTTTTGAGCCTTTAATAGTCTAAGAACTCCATTTTTAGTGGCTCATTAATTATTTCATTGATTATTCATGATTTCATTCACGGTTGTGGAGAACCATATTCACATCTAGGTTATGAGAGAAGAAGTGTCTCCTCTTTATCCCCTCCCTAATCTTCTTGGTTATAATTTCTATGGCTTTATTGGTGAACCTATGCATTGATGACCTCTAGTGATTCCTGACCTAGCTGCACCAACCCTTAATGCAGAAACAGCTCCCAGAGGTGTGTTGCAGGTTAGAAAACCTCACGGGAGCCCTCCGCACCTGTAGAGGCCACCTTAGCTGAACATGCTGCCCAGCACATGCTTATGCTGTTGGTATGCACTAGACCAGTTCTGTGAGAAGCGTTGCTTGCTCCTGCTAACAGCTGGATCTGCAGTTGTCAACATCTTTGAGTCCTTTGCAAACCAGGAAGTGCGTTGATTATTCACCTAGGGAGAAGGGGAAGCTCTTTCTAGGCATGTGTTGTGGTTATCTGCTGGCAACCACTAATGTCTGTGCACATTTTTATGACCTTTCTCCTTCCAGTACGTGCTGAGAATGATTCCTTTTTTTCATTTTCAATGATGATCGAACAGTGGGCCACATTTTAGTTCTGCAAATTTCTGTAAGAGAAATTCCTAAAAAGAGAGCATTCCTTTTCTTTGGCTTGATTCCCAATTATAATTACAAAAAGAATATGTGTCCACTGTGGTAATTCCAGAAAGCACCACGATCTCATTGTCTAGAGATAACCACTGCTTGCATTTGAGAGCTTAGCCTTCTAGAATGTTTGCATGTTCATATATTTTTTAAACTGGAATTATACTAACATAACTTTTTACCTATTTTTTCTCTTCAATTAGAAGCATTCCTTATGTCTTTGTATCTTCTTTTAAAATGTAATTTTTTAAAAATGGCCACAGTGTTTTTGATCGTATGGATAGTCATAAATGACTTAGACAATGCTCATTTGTTAGGAAGTTAGGTTTATTGCAATAAACACTTTTACTCATAAAATAATTCCGTCATATCTATGGTGCTTCCTCCTCCTTTGTCCTCTTTCTTCCCTCCTATGGCATCCAGGGGTATCTGGGGGATGATCTGGTATTCCCTGGGTGACCTCTGGAGTCCTTCCACAGACAGTCATTACTACCATGACCACCTTGAAGAAGAACCTGGCCGATGAGGATGCTGTGTCCTGCCTGGTGCTGGGCACTGAGAATAAGGAAGTCCTAGTGCTCGACCCCGAGGCCTTCACCATTTTGGCCAAGGTCAGTATCAGGTCCGGCCTTAGGCACATCCAAGGTCAGGCTGCATTCCCTTCCTGTGCTCCCCGTTAGTTCTGGGGAGGACACATTCATTGTAGAAAAATTAGAAACTATAGAGAAGCATAAAGAAAAGGATGTATGTCCCAACATCCTACCACCTACAGAAATCTACTATTAAAATTTTGGCATATATTCTAGACACTTTTGTATATGGACACAGTTATATAAATTCATGTAAACATAACTTTAGATAAATATCCTTATAAAAACAAGATCAATAGCCAGGCGCAGTGGCTCACACTTGTAATCCCAACGACTTGGGAGGCAGAGGCAGGAAGATCGCAGGTTCAAGGCCAGAGGCAGCCTGCAAAGCTTAGCCAGACCCAGTCTCAAATAAAAAGTAAAATATAAACTGAGGGCTGTGGCGTAGAGCACCTGCAAAGCTTGCTTGAAGCACTGGGTTCAACCCCCGAATACTGCAGATAATAATAATAATATAATTAAAGCAGGATCATTGTACAGAATCATATTTTAAGGATGATCAAACAGTGGACCAGTAAAATCAGAGTTGCTGTTTTCACACCTCAGTATATCATGATTGTCTTTCCATGTCCATCAAACCACATTAGTCTTTTTAAAAGCTACACATACGCATTATAAAGGTATACCATATATGGACATATTTACCCTGCCACCTGTGTATGTTTAAATGATTTACTGTTTTTTCACTATAATTAATACCATTGCGGTAGACTTCCTTGCCTAAACATCTTTCTACGCTCGTTTAAATATTTCCTTACTAGCCAGGCATAAGCCTGCAGCCGTAGTACTGTGTCTTCCCATCCTGTTAGATCTCGGAAGCTAAGCAGGGTCAGGCCTGGTTAGTAGTTGGATGGGAGACCACCTGGGAACACCAGATACTGTAGAGTTGGGAGAAGACCCGTCAACCCATTCCCCAAAAAATCAATCTGCCATTGAAAACCCTGTGAATAGCAGAGAAGCACTGACAATAGTGTTTCGCCTGTTGTACATAGGGTTGCTATGAGTCGGGTACCAACTCAATGGCACCTAACAACAACAACATCCAGGCATGATGGTGCACAACTATAATCCTAGCACTCAGAAGGTTGAGGCAGGAAGATTGTAGGTTCTGGGCCAGCCTGGGCTACACAAAGCCAGATCCTGTCTCAAAAAATCTTTTTAAATAAAAAATAAATAAACCAACCCTTCCTTACAGTGCAGTTCTGGAGGTAGCAGAGTTTAGCTGAAGGATATAGACCAAAAGGCCTTTGTACACATTGCGAGTTTCCTTCCAGAAATTTGTATGAGTTTAAGCTGCGCCCAACAGGGAGTAAGTGAGGAGATAGGGACTTTAGACAAGGAATTAACCTAGAGGTTCCTTCTAGCCAGGGAGGGGCTGGCTCTGAGAGATCAGTGTGTTTGAGCTTCTTTGCAGATGAGCCTCCCAGGTGTCCCCGTCTTCCTGGAGGTTTCTGGCCAGTTCGACGTGGAGTTTCGGCTTGCAGCTGCCTGTCGCAATGGGAACATCTACATCCTGAGAAGGTAGCCACAGCTGTGGTGTCTGGGCCAGAAGCAACAGCTCAGAAACCTGGTGGTTTCAGAGGCTTGCCAGATGAGCCAGGGGTCTTTGGGGCTGGAATTTAGGGGTGAAAAGAGCTGAGAACCTCATAAAGGAGGTTGAGCTTGTGAGATGGAGCCTGGCAAAGCAAGAGTGCAACAGGGCAGCTGTAATACATAAGCAATGGAGGAAGTAGAAATAATCTCTTGTACTTAGTTCTCACTTTGTAGTATAGTACATAGGGCACTTAGTTTGACATTCCATACAACCGTTTGTAGTTCAAGAACTTTATTCAGCACCTACTTACATAGTGCACTAAGCACTGTGTAAGGTATTGGTGATATATTAATGAACAAAATACTCTAAATGTGCTCTCTGTCCAGATGGGAAGGACAAATATTAAAGTCAGGAAACCAAAATACTATTACAAATTGGCTGAGTACTATAGGGGAAAAATGCAGGCTCAGTGGGAAAAAAACATAAGTGTGATTAGGAAGGTAGCTTGAAGATGAAGGAGGAGTCAGTTACTGAAAAAGTGAGAGGAAAGCCAGGCTTGGTGATGCAAACCTATAGCCCCAATAATTGGGAGGCTGAGGAGTGAGGATCACTTGATCCCAGGAGTTTGAGACCAGCCTAGGCCACAGAGCAAGACTCTTAAAAATAAATAAATAAATAAATACAGAAAGAGTATTATAGGCAAATTCAAGGTGGGAAAGGAGGACAGTAGGAAGAGATGAAGTGGAGAGCTGGGTTGGCTCTTTAAGACCTGGCAGGATATGGCAAAGATTTTGGATTTTATCTGAAATACAGTGGAAAACCCTCAATGGAGTTTTCGTCAAAAGAATAATGTGATCTATTTACCTTTTTTTTTTTTTTTTTTTGCCGGTACTGGGATTGAACCCAGGGCCTCACGCTTGCATGCTTTGCACACCCAGTCCCTTTTTTTTTTTTCCTTTTTGAGACAGGGTCTTGCTAAATTATGCAGACTACCTCTGGTCTTGAACTTCCGATCCTCCTGCCTCTGCCTTCCGAGTCTCTGGGATTACAGGTGTGCACCACCACACTTGGCCCCATTTATATTTTGTAAAGATTCCTGCAGGTGGGCATGGTGGCACAGGCCTGTATAGTCCCACCTACTTGAGAGGCTGAGGTGGGAGGATCATTTGAGCCCACAAATTTGAGACAAGCCTGGGCAACGTAGCAAGATCCCATATGAAATGACATGGAAGGGAATGAAATGAAATGAATGAAATGAAATAGAAAGGAAAGAAAAAGAAATATCAAAATCGAAATGAAATACCGTGCTGGTTGGAGAATGACTGGAAGGAGTCCCAAAGGCCATTAGGGGGCTTTCATAGTCCTCAGCTGGGCCAGAATGTTGGCCTGCAAAAGAATGAGCCATGGCCCATGGTTGTAAGGCAGAAGTTACCCACACTTTCTGGATAAGGGAAACTAAAGTTGAGATGCCAAGAAACTGAAAACACTACATTTTGTTGTTGTTGTTAGGTGCTGTAGATTTGGATCTGACTCCTAGCAACCCTATGTACAACAGAACAGAACACTCCTCAGTTCTGTGCCAGTCACACAATCTTTTTATGTTTAAGTCCATTGTAACAGCCTCTGTGTCAATCCATCTAGTTGAGGGTCTTCCTTCTTTTTGTTGACCTGCCATTCTCCCAAACATGATATCCTTCTCCAGGGATTGGTCCTTCCAGATATGTCCAAAATACGTAAGACACAGTCTAGCCATCCTAGCTTGCAAGGAGCACTCTGGTTGCACTTCTAGGACACATCTGTTGGTTCTTTTGGCAGTCTATGGTATATTCATTATTCATCTCCAGCACCATAATTCAAAAACATCAATTCTTTTCCTCTCTCCCTTATTCAGTGTCCAGCTTTCACAACCACATGATGCAACTGAGAATACCATGGCGTGAGTCAGGCGCACCTTTGTCTTCAATGTGACACCTTTACTTTTCAGCACTTAAAGAGGTCTTTTGCAACAGCTTTTCCCAATGCAATGTGTCTTTTAATTCCTTGACTGCTGCCTCCATTGAGTGTTAATTATAGAATCAAGTACAGGAAAATCTCGGACAATCTCAATCCTTTCTCCATTTATCATGAAGTTGTGTACTGACCCAGTTGTAAGAACTTTTTATTTTGTTGATGTTGAGGCACAATCCAAACTGAAGGCTGTGCTCTTTGATCTTCATCAGTAAATGTTTCAAATCCTCTTCACTTTAAGCAGGCAGAGCTGTGTCATCTGCATAACGTAGGTTGTTAATGAGTCTTCCACACTACATTTACACAGTGCAAATACCTCATCCTTTTCTGATAAATCCATAAACTGCTCAGGTCATTAGCACTGTCTAGACTAGTCTAAGGTAAAGATCACTGAAAACTCAGTTAAGTGCTAGGCTACCATATTGGTCACCATAGTGAAGGCAGGAGGGGACAGGGTAGGAGAACACACTTGATTTTATCAAAGGTCATAAATCCACTAAATGGTGGTGGTGGAAACAGTCCCACGGTCACCTGCTCTGGGGCCAGGCTTCCTGTTGGGTTAGTCTGTGGGGCTTGGAAGGAGGAGTGTTAGCCAGGGCAAAGAAGAGGTCTCTCTCGGGTAGAACAGTTGTGTCTTTATTCCACAGAGACTCCAAGCACCCCAAGTACTGCATTGAGCTGAGCGCCCAGCCTGTGGGGCTTGTCCGGGTACACAAGATCCTGGTAGTGGGCAGCACCCAAGAGAGCCTGCATGGTTTCACCCACAAGGTGTGGTCTCCAGCAAGCCCTACCCCCTCCATACCTGTCAGCCCAGTGCCCTGGCAGGAGAGCCCTTTTGGCACCCCCTTTCCTCAGCTCTAGCCCTTTCCCCTCAAAGCTGTGAGCCCCCGAAGACACTCGTTGTTCCCTGCCAGGGCAAGAAACTGTGGACAGTGCAGGTGCCTGCGGCCATCCTGACCATGAACCTCCTGGAGCAGCACTCGCGGGGCCTGCAGGCCGTCATGGTTGGGCTGGCCAACGCAGAGGTCCGCATTTACCACGACAAGGTTCTGCTCGACGTCATCCGCACCCCGGTGAGCCCGGCCTCCGGCCTCTGCCGCTGGCTCCTCCTTGCCCTAGTCTGCTCTGGGCCTTCTTGGTTGTTTCTCCTGACCCCACTTTCAGTGTGGGGTCACCTTGGAAACAGGTTGAGCACCTTACATGTGTCCTAGTCACCATATCAGGGGGGATGATAATAATGACTAAGCCCCGTGTTCAGGGAGCTTACAGTCTAAGGTGACTGCCAGCTGGGAGCACAGCACATTAAGACTGAAGCAGAGCCAAGCGCTGGAAAAGCACAGAGGGGTCTGAGTGACAGGGGAAGAACAAAGGGAGAGAGAAATACAGACAGAACTCATGGGACTTCACAGAGCAGGTAACCGTTACCGGGAAGTCAGTTCGCCATGTGGATGAATAGTGGAAGAACGTTCCAGACAGGGAGCAGCATGAGCAAAGTTGAGAGGCATGGAGGTTCTTAATGGAAAAATCCAGGTAGTTTGATGGGTTTGGACCAGAGATTTTCAGACTCTTAACTTGTGAGTCATTAAATCAATTTAGTGGATCACAACCAGCAACAGTTTTTTTTTGTGTGTGTGTGTGTGGTACTGGGGGTTGAATCCAGGGCCTCGCGCCTGCATGCTCTGCAAGTGCTGGACTGCTGAGCTGCTCCCTCAGTCCATTTTTTTTAGTTTTTGAGACAGGGTCTCGCTAAGTTACACAGACTGCCTCTGGTCTCGAACTTGCGATCCTCCCACCTCCGCCTCCCAAGCCTCTGGGATTACAGGCGTGCGCCACCGTGCCCGGCCTAACCAGCAACAGTTTTAAAAAGCAGAAATTTCAGAGTCCGACACATGGGAAACGGTTCTGCATGTGTATTATAAATTCTCTTAGGTCACAGCATAAAGTCTGAAAGCAACAAGTTTGGGCCTGAGGGTGCTGGAAGGGCAGCTGGTAGGGAGAAGTAGAGGAGAAAACTGAGTAAGGCAAATTGAAGTCTGACGTGCAAGGCCTCAAACGCCCTGACAGGGAGAGCAGATGCCATTGGAGGGCTGTGCTTTTGAAAGCGAGTAGAGGCAGCGCTGCAGAAGGCTGACTGGGGAGTAGTAGTAGGCCAGGCACTGATTAAGAAGCTACCCCAAAAAGAGGGCCAGAAATGGCTAGTGTGGAGCCTTAGCAGCAGCAGTTGGCGGGGAGAAAGGGAATACAGGGAATAGTTCTGAGACAGCACTGCTCCCGGGCCCCTCCTCACCTCTCACACATTGTATCTCGGGTCTCCCTTCTCCCATCTTGCTTTCCTTTCCAAGATATCTCCCTAACTCGACTCTGGTGTCTCCACATAGGACACAGTGACTGGCCTCTGCTTTGGCCGCTACGGGCGGGAGGACAACACCCTCATCATGACCACTCGAGGTGAGGGGCCTTGGAACTGTCGAGGGCACTGGAGGTGGATTGAAGGGGACAGGCCAGGACTCTGGGGAGGGGAGGGGAGGTGAAGCATGGGTGGACCCAGGTGCACAAACCTGGGCCCACGGACTCGTCCGGCCTGCGGAGGGGCAGCCGCTGGGACAGCTCGTCAGCGGTTTGATTTCACTGCCCAGGGGCCAAGCTCTGAGCCGGCTGGTGTTTCTCTAGTTCATGTCCATGTCCCCAGTACCTGCCACAGTGCCAGGCACACCACAGCACTCCATAAACAGCTGCTGAAGGAATGAATGAATGAATGAATGATGAGACTATTGAGATACACTTCATTCCTTCCAGAAACAGTCTTTTTTTGTGTGTGTGTGTCTCATACCATTATTGATTAGAAGGGCCTGGTAACCCACTCCCAAGGCAATCCCAAAACAGTCAGCCATTGAAAACCCTATGAGGGTCGCTATGAGTTGGATACCAACTCGACAACACAACAACAACCATTATTTATTAAACAAGTCCGATATCAATATTTGGATTGTTCAGAAACAGTCTTATCAGAAAGCCAGACAGGTACAGAGATGGCTCAATATGAGGCTGTTTTGGGAAGGAAGTGGGAATGGGGGATCGAGCCAGGGAGCGCACGTCTGTTTCCTTTTGTCCACTTCCCTAGGCGGTGGTCTGATCATCAAGATCCTGAAGCGCACAGCAGTCTTTGTGGAGGGGACAGGGGAGGTGGGCCCCCCACTGGCCCAGGCCATGAAACTCAACGTTCCCCGAAAAACTCGGCTGTACGTGGATCAGACCCTGCGAGAGCGGGAAGCCGGCACGGGTAAGACTGAGCCTCCCGAGCAGTGAGAGTTGGCCGCGTGCTGCCCGGTGATCTGAACAGTGAGAGGAGGCCTTGGCCGGCGGGGCGGGTTCCAGGCCCCCAGTGGTGCAGGGCCAGCCTCAGATGCGCACCTGCCCCCAAAGAGCTATCCTTCAATGTGGTGAGTAGAGCAGGCACGGGAGCTGGAGCCCGTAGAGTTCAGAGGCAGCCGTCACTTCCAGATTCAGGAATTCCGCAAGGGAAAGCAGAAAGTGGCCAGGATTATTTTTCTCGTTCAGTTTTTCCTGCTCATTCGTTCATCACCTGTGACTATGCCAGACCTTGTGCCAGGTGCCTTGAAGCCATCCCTGCCTTAGGAGCTCATCAGGCCTGCCTCAGTTCATGTTGGTGCCAGGTGTAAAAGGAGTTTCTGCCTTGCAAGCACTGGACCACACACAAGGGAGTGAGAAATTTTGCTTGGGAGACAAGAAAGGCTTTAGAAAGAAGCCTTTTTACATTGAGTTCATGCCAAAAGATGATTACAATTCCACCAGGCAGCGTGGCGAGGGAAGGACAATTTAGGCAGAGAGTAGGCCGGAGACATAGGCCCTTGACTTGAATTCAAGCAAGCAATTGCCACGTAGCTATGGGTGCCATGCTGGAAAGCCGAGTGGCTGGGGCGGCTGAGAAGGTGCGTCAGAGCCTGGTCCCAAAGTGAATGCAAGGCAAAGTTCAGATGTTCTGTGTAGGGAGTAGGGAGCTGGCACAGATGTTAGGTAGAAAAAGACGATAACTCTCCCAGCTCTGTTTTAAAAAGGGATCTTAGTCTCAGTTTGAAGGACAAATTAGGGGGCAGAGAAAATAATTAGGAGGCTTTTATAGCTTAGAAAATGTCAACAAAGCAATGGATAAAGTATCAGAAAAGTAGGCTGCTTTTCTGTCCTCCAGCTCTCAGAAGGTCTCATATCTAGTAGTTCACCCTATCTAGAAACAAACCAGAAAGGGAACTCTGAGTAATACAGTTCAGGCTCACCAAGCTGACACATCCCAAAGCCATTACATGTTTCTAAATTCCTGTCTCACAGTAACTTTAAAAGATAATACATTTCAATTCTTGTTTTAAGCTTTGAAGTTTTCCAGTAGTTTCTCATACTGGAAGATAACTCTTACAGGTTTGATTGAACTGGTTATCTGGAATTAAGTGTAACTACTAATGAAAAGCTGTACCTTAAGTCACTTGAGTTTTAGTAGATTTGTACTTAACTGAATTCAAGTAGTATGTGTGAGTATAATATTTGTGTGTAGGTGTGTAGGTTTGCTATGAGAATTATTTGTGGCTGTTAGGTTTAGAGACAGTCTCAACAGAGGCAGACTAGCAGAATAACAAAGTACAGGAAGCATGTGACAGGTAGGACATCTTATCTCTAAAATACCTAATGGATGTTGGAAACTTGCTGGGGAACAAAGTTAAAAAGATTTAGAGAGTTGGGGATATAGCTCAATGATAGGGCACTCGCCTAGTGTGTCCTTGGGTTTGATTCCCCACACTGGCAAAAGAGAGAGGTGAAGACAGGGGGAAGGAAGAAAGGAAGGAAGGAAGGAGGGAAGGAAGGAAGGAGGAAGGGAGGAAGGGATGGATGGATGGAGGAAGGACATAAATGAATAAATAAATAAATCAAACACTATGTTTAAGAGGATGAAGAACTATGGCTGGGGATGTGGCTCACTGGTAGTATGCTTGTCCAGCATGCACAAGACCCTGGTTTGATCCCCAGTAGTGTGTGGGGAGGGAAGTTGATTTATTTAGCCGGGCATTAAGGTACCTGTAATCCCAGCTACTTAGGAGGCTAAGGTGGGAGGATCGAGAGTTTGAGGCAGCTTCTGCAACTTAGCAAGACCCTGTCTCAAAATAGAAAAGGGACTAGGGCTGCGTCTCAGTAATAGAGCACTTGCCTAACACGTGAGGCCCTGGATTCAAGTCCCCGGTACTGGAAAACAAAACAAAAATGAAAAACCACCTGAATGTTGGAATGGGAGATTTACCAAGTCTCCAGGTGGGAAGAGCTAATACTGTGAAACTGTTGATTCTCCCAGAATTAATCCAGAAACAGCAGAGTTACAAAGGCAGTCCCAATGGGATTTGTTTAAGGATTTGGCCAGTTGATTCTAAGAGTAAATCTAAACAATTTGGAGGAGTTAATAATAAGAGATTTGGGAGAACACCAGGCGCAGTGACGCATGCCTGTAATCCCAGTGACTCGGGAGACAGAGGCAGGAGGATTGAAAGTTTGAAAACAGAGGCAGTCTGCATAATTTAGCAAGACCCTGTCTAAAAAAAAAAAATCGCCTGCAGCCATAGCCCTGTGGCATCCGATCCCGTCAGATCTCCAAAGCTAAGCAGGGTTGGGCCTGGTTAGTACCTGGATGGGAGACCGCCTGGGAACACCAGAAGCTGTAGGCTTAGGAGAAGGACCTGGCAACCCCCTCCCAAAAATCAATCTGCCATTGAAAACCCTATGAACAGCAGAGAAGCACTGATAATAGTGTTTCCCCTGTTGTACAGAGGGTCGCTATGAGTCGGATACCGACTCAACGGCACCTAACAACAACAACAACTGTCTAAAAAAAGTAAAAAAGTGGGCTGAGGGTGCAGCTCAGTGGTACAGCACTTGCAAAGCAGGTAAGCATGAGGCCCTGGGTTCAACCCTTAGTACTGCAAAAAAGAAAAAGAGATTTGGGAGAATAAGAATATGAGGATTTGGGCTGAGTGTATAGCTTAGTGGTAGATACTTACCTAGCGTGCATGAGGCCCTGGCTTTGATCCCTCTCACTACCACAAAACAAAACAAGAATAAAGGAACTTGTCCTATCAGATTATCAAGTTACAAGTCAACTATGAAGACGTAGGAGTCAGAAACTATGACATTGATGTGGAGGGAGACAGAGGTCATTTAGGACGTCTAGAAATAGACCTTGTATGGGTGGAAAGTCAGTGTACTTTAAAGATGTTTTTTCAAGTTGGGAAAGGTGAGACTGTCCAATAAACATAGAGCCATGTACACGGTGTGTACCTATAGTCTTAGCTACTTGGGAGGTTGAGGCAGGAGGACCAGTTGAACCCAGGAGTTTGAGGCCAGGCTGAGCAACATGGTGAAACCCTTCCTCTTAAAAAGCAAAATTTTATTAAAATAACTTGCTTCTAGAAAAACAAGTTAGAGTTTCACCTCATACCAAACACAGAAGTTAATTCTGGGTAGATTAAAAATAAATGGTAAAAATACTAAAGGAAAAAGGAAAGATTAATAGGTGAGATAGCATCAGGATTTAAAATGTCTGAATGGCAAAGGCACCTCACACACAAAAGAGCAAGAACAGAGCAGAGTGCTGGGTCTGCAAACAAGCGACGGTGGGAGAGGGGCAGACAGGCTCTGCAGGAGGAGTGAGGGAAGGGTCGTCTGCACTTGGCAAATGGTTAGAGGTAAAGGCTGAACCGAGGTGACCTGATGGACAGGGATGTGGCTACTGAATCAGGACGATAGGCTGATTTCTGCAGTATTGAACTCGCTGTTGGTGGAACACACAGGTGGGATGACCACGAGGCAGTTTGAAGCAGGAGGCCGGCCTGGGCACACGCAGGCTGGGGCCACAATGCATAATGCTGAGTAGGGGTCTGGAGCCCAGCACTGCAGATGCGGGAATAACAGTTCCCTGCCCTCAGGAGCTGGCAGCTTTTGCTCTGTGGGGCGGTCAGAGCCAGCGCCTGAACCTGGATTGTCCAGAGAGCGGATAGATGATGAGGAGAGGGCCAAGGCCAAGACGCTGGCGAACACCAGCCTTGACGGCCAGACAGGAGCCAGGGAAGAAGACTGAGATCACGCAGGCAGCCAACGGGTGGAGGAAGCAGGAAGTGCGGTGTGGTCCCCAGCATCCAGTGTTGCCACAACGCTGGGCCCCTGGGCCTGAGCCCTCCCGTCCCCACGTTCCCAGCCTCTGCAGGCCCTCCCCACCCCCAGTCGCCTGAACAGTAGCACCCTTCCCCACTCCAGCCTCGGCTTCTGTGTCCCCTCCTCAGCCATGCACCGGACCTTCCAGACAGACCTCTACCTGCTGCGCCTCCGGGCTGCCCGCGCCTACGTACAGGCTCTTGAGTCCAGCCTGAGCCCCGTGTCAGCCACGGCCCGGGAGCCACTCAAGCTGCATGCAGTGGTGAGCACCCAGGGTGGAGCTGTCAGGGCGAGAGACAGAGGTTGGAGGGGGGTGGGAGCCCCCTGCCACATAGATAAGCCCCTAGAGCAAACCCCAGGCCACCCGAGTCCCGTGCTTCTTTCTTACCTGGCCATGGCTTCAGGGACCGAGTCCCGTGTCCTCCCAGGAGAGGTGTTCCCACTGACTCACCCTCGCTAGTCACTCTCTCTGTGGCTGGCCACGGATTGGGACACGCTGCCAGCTCCCCTGTTTCATACTGTGCCTCAGACAGGCCCCAGGTTTGGGGCAGGGGCATTTCTGCCCAGATGCCTGAATGGTCTTGCTGGAGAGAGCACAGAGAAAAAAGCAGTTCGCTTCTGTAGCCGCAGGCAGCCAAGGCATTAGGACTGCCTGGGACACGGAGGGGCCACCCTGACCTGACCCCGGGCATCCTGGGACTTATGTGCCCAGGAACCTAGACCTCAAGGTTGGCAGGGCTCCTGAGGGTGTTGTCTGAGCCACCTGAGTTCCAGAGGAGTGGGTGGAGACAGTAGAGGAAGGGGTGACAGAGCACCTCAGGGTGGGAGGGGGAAATGCCCAGAAGAGGGAGGGGCTCAGAGCAGGCCCTGGGGGCAGCTGTGAGCACACAGTAGGGGGTGGGGCGAAGACCCTGTCAGTTCTGCCTCTGACTTGCTGAGTGGCCTCAACCGAGGCCCTCCCTTCTCTGGGCCTCTGCTGAGCCCTGTGCACCTTCCCGGCTTCTGTGCAGTTTCGAGGCAATGGACAGAGTTGGAGGGAGTCGCTTAAGGGCAGTGATGGGGGAGCAGGCAGGTAGGCCAGGGCCCAAGGCCACAGGGTCCTGAGGGCCTTCTCTACCCGCTTCTGCAGGTTCAAGGGCTGGGCCCCACCTTCAAGCTCACACTTCACCTGCAGAACACCTCTACGGCCCGGCCCGTGCTAGGCCTACAGATCTGCTTCCTGTACAACGAGGCGCTTTACGCCCTTCCCCGGGCCTTCTTTAAGGTACTGGACCCCTCACGGAGGCTGGGGCAGAGGCCTGACTAGATGCCCATGAGCCCCCACTGGGTGGAGGTGAGGGTATGAGCAATGGCTAGCAGGTGGCCAGAAGGCCAGCTCTCCAGCCAGGGACCAGGCTCCGGCTTGGCGGAGGCGTCTGGAAAAAGCACCAGACCCTGCCTCCCCTGCCTTCTTCCCGGCCTGAGAGGCCGCAGGGAGCTGCACAAAAAGCAATGAAAAATAGCAGAACCTAAGTCCTGCCTGTGTCTCTCCAACAATGTTGTGGAGGTTGGGGTTCCAGAGTCCACCCTGCTTCCCACCTGCTCCTGCTGCAGGAAGAGTCTCTCTCTGGCCCAAAGATGACCGCCTCAGAGCGGAGGGTCTAGCTTCCCCAGGGCCCAGGTTCCAAGCTGGGAGGGGCAGAAACTAAGACTGTGGAATGTGGAAGAATGAGCCCCGGCCTGCGGAGGCCAGAGGTCTGGGTTTAACCCCAGACACACTGTGCTACCCTGGAGCACTCACTTCCCGACCTGCTCTGTGTCCCCCTGGGTCCAGCTGATCAGCCCTGCCCATCCCAAGGGTCCTAAGATGCAGCTGAGATGGTGGGCAGGAGTGTCCTGGGGAATCCGGATTAGGGCTGATTTTCTGACCTCTTTTTCTCCAAACCCAGGTTCCCTTGCTAGTGCCAGGGCTCAGCTACCCCCTGGAAACCTTTGTGGAGAGCCTCAGTAGCAAGGGCGTCTCAGACATGATCAAGGTAGGTCACCTGATAGTTCTTAGAAGGCAAGCAGGACCCTGGGAAGGGCAGGAAGGGTGAGCGCGGACAAGGCCCTCTGGGCTGTGGGGTGGAGGCAGGGGGTCTGCACAGTGAAGGCCTCCCAGGCGCTCCATCCCTTTGGCGGACAGGCAGCTTGGCCTTCAGAGGAAGCAGAGAGGAGGGGTGAAGGTGCGTACCCCCTCTACCATCCAACCTCCTCCCTAGGTACTGGTGCTCCGAGAAGGCCAGAGCGCACCCCTGCTGAGCGCCCACATCAACATGCCTGTGAGTGAGGGGCTGGTGGCCACCTGTGCCCTGGACCAGCGTTCAAGCCTCTGTGGAACAGAGCCAGCAAAACCCAGCCACTTCCCCTGAGCTGGGCAGGCCGCTTCCCACACAGCAGTGTGCTGGGCGCCAGCTGCCCACTCCTGTCCAAAGCAGGCCCTCAGTGCACCCCTGCTGCCACAGCCAGGCTCAGGATCCACCCAGGCACTCTCTACCTGAGCTGCTGCTGCCTGCCATCCTCCGCAGCTCTTTCCAGAAACCTCCTCACATCCCCAGGAACAGCTCTGAAGTGGTCAGGGCGAGATCAGGAGAGGCCCAGCCTTCTCCACCTCCCTAAGGCACCATTCATCTCCTGCTGCAGGCCAAGGCCAGAAGTGGGCAAGGGCCTGGCCTGGGAAGTCAGAAGCTTTCTTTCCGTTGAGACGCAACCTCCTATTGCCCTGTCCAGTTTCTGTCGGCCGCCAGTTCAGCTTCCTGGCAAAGCACATGCGCTGATTTCCTTCCTCAGCTGGGCAGGAGGTTCTGCTTCCCACCTTGTGGCGTAAGGAATAGCTGCCTCCCCACAGAGCACTCTCCTCAAGTCTTGGACTCAGCCACTGCCTCAGGCCTTCAAGGCCCCGAAGGTGGCCAAGGGAGGAAGTGGTGGTGGAGGAGGGCAGAGGGGCCCATGCAGGGAGCTACTGGGCCCAGCTCCCAAAGACCACAACAGCTGCACCTGACCTGGATGCGCATGCCCAGAAGGAGCTCCCTGGAGAGGAAGGCGGTACCAGGAGAGGCATTTCTGGGGCCTGGGGAGGTACCAGGAGGCAGACACCCAGAAAAGTCCATCTGGATGCTCTTCTACACTTGGGAGCCCAGATCAGCGCTGCAGGGGGAAACTTCACTGAGCAGTGGCCAGAGAGCGAGAGAATGCACCAGAAAGTCACCCACCACAGGCATGGAGTGAAGACAAAGACTGAAAGAAGGCGTGTGTTTAGACCTTAAGAGCCAGAGAGCCCCGGCTCTCCTCCTAGGCCACCCCGAACCACTTGGGAATAGGGGGGCCTGCTGCCTGGGGCCTGAGTCTGCCACTGAGTGTGGCAAAGTTCAGCCTAGTGTGTGGCACACAGCTCAGACTTGCAGGAAGTAAACAAATCCCTCTGTGCTTTAATCTCTCGTGTAACACAGTGCAGTTTGACCAGATCATTTCTAAACTACTCTCAGCTCTAACGCCCTGTGAGCTCGGCATCTGCTCGGGAAGAAATGAGTTGGCCCAGAAAAGTGATAATGGGAGGCACTGCACAGCTTTTGCCCTCGAGACTAAGGGCCCCAGGGTGGCCACCACTGCCCATTAACAGCTTCTGTGCCCAGGACACAGGGACCAGGGTGACATAATCCACCCTGACCCTCCCAAGGAGTGCTCCTGGGGCCAGGTTAAGAGAGCCAAGGGGTCTGGATGAAAGAAAGCCCATTCCCCTCCTTGGCCATAGATATGGACCCCCTGTGTGAGGAGAGCCAAGGGTTTCTATATCAAGTGGTCTGAGGCACAGTTGGACCAAGCAGGAGATACCATCCGGAAGTGGTAAGATGTGGGGCGGAGGGAGTGTTGCTGTCAGAGATTTCAGTTTAACCTGCAGGATTTACCAGAGATGGAACGGCCTGCTCAAGAAGTTGATGAGCCCCTTGTCACTGGAGTGCAAGCTGGGTTGGGTTATTACAGGACAGGGTTGGGCCAGGTGACCTTCCATTTTCATCGCAGTCGGCCTAAGAACCGTACTGTGACCTGCATGAGCGCAGAGCAAAGATGTCCAATCTGCCTTTTCAGAGTTCCTCGAGACGACGAAAGGGGAGACTGTTAGTCAGCTTGTGGCAAAATGCCTGACCGCAACAAACTTACAGAAGGAGTGCTTTATTGGGGCCCACAGTAAGAGGATGTCAGTCCCCAGAGACAGAGCAGGCATGGTGGCCAGGCAAGCAGCAGAAAACCTCACATCATAACCGATCGGGAGCAGAGAGCTAATGGGACAGGGGGCCCACATAAAACACCCAAATGCCTAATCCCACTGACGTACTTTGCAAAGCTGGGTCCCACCTCCCAACGTTCCATAGCCTCTCAGGACAGCACCACCACCTGGGGACCAAACATCCCAACACATGGCCTTTGGGGGACAGTTTAGATCCAAGCCATAACAGAGACCCTGGTCAGCCCCTAAGATGAGCGTATATAGTGTCATACTAGATGCCTATTATTAAGAAATATATGGACTTCACCCATGGACAAGCGAACATGAAGCAAGAAACAATGCAGGTACCCAGTGCACACAATGGGGGGGGGGGGGCTCCAGGAAGTGGTGTCTATTAAGGATAAGAAGAGTTGGTGTCTTTTTTTTCTTAAAATTTATTGTGAGGCCAGGCATGGTGGCCCACGCTATAATCCCAGCGATTTATGGGGTGGAAACAGGAGGATCACAGGTTCTAGGCCCAAGGCAGCCCGTGTAACTTAGTGCTGCCCTGTCTCAAGATAAAAAGTAAAAAATGTGGTAGGGCACTCACAAAGTATGTGTGAGGCCCTGGGTTCAACCCCCAAGTACTCCCCCCCCAAAAAAAAAATATATATATGCTTATTTATTTATTTTGCAACACCTTGTTGTTAGGTGCCGTCAAGTCGGTAACACCTTAGTAATGTGGAATTAGACCATTTATAACAAGAAAAAAGTTGCTTCTCATTTCCTGGGATGCTCCCCTGTACCAATCATTTCTAATTCTTTTAGCCATTTATTTTTAAAACATCCATATACTACTCTTCTTGATTTATTAATCTTAGATATGTATCTATTGACTCCCTATTGTAATACATGAAACTTTACTTTTAACTCTCTTGAGACAGCGCCTGTCCTCCCTCCTCAGTTTTTAGGTAAACCAGTGTTTACTGTTTACATTACTATTTGTATCACTATATGAAAGTTATTCACAGTAAAGCTAAAAATTGGACTATAAATAAATTACCTTTGTTGCACTTTTTAAATTTTTCATGGAGTTGGTAATTGCCTTCACTTTTTTCATTTGCTTAGTTTTCTAATAAACCATTTGCTAATTCTTCATCCACCCAATCTGCTGGGTCTTTTCTCTGGAAACATCCCTTCATCCTCTGCTTCTATGAAGACTCTGTCCTCTAGAATTCACTTTGCCCCTCTCCAGGGTTAGAGTCCCTGATTCCTGGGCTCCATGTCTTCTCTCTTCATTTACCCTCATTTGGTGAAACAGATCTTTGGGTACCTTCTTTAAAAGTTACTACATTTTTTTTAAAGACACTGCTTGTCTGAACATTGCTTTTTTGAGTTTATACATGTGATAGTATGGCTAGGTCATAATTTTTTTTTTCTTTGCAGTACTGGGGGTTGAACCCAGGGCTTCGTGCTTGCATGCTCTGCAAGTGCTGGACCACTGAGCTGTACCCCCAGCCAATTTTTTTAGTTTTTGAGACAGGGTTTCACTAAGTAATGCCGACTGCCTCTGGTCTCAAAGTTGCGATCCTCCTGCCTCCGCCTCCCGAGCCGCTGGGATAACAGGCGTGCACCACCCCGCCCAGCTTGGGCCATAAAATTTGAAATTGGAAATCATTTTCCTGAAGGCAGTGCCCCCATATCTTCTAACTTCCATGCCATTTCTTCCGATCTTTTTCTCTTAGAGGTTTTGAATATCTGGACATGCCTGCCTCTTGGGTCCTAATTACTTGTGCTGGAAGGGTGGAGACAGCCTTTGGTTTCAGGAAGTTGTAATGCTGCTCTTTCTTGGGTGATATCCTCCACTCCATTTTTAATTCTCTCTGGAACTCCAATGAAGTCCAGCATCTGATAAGTGGTCATTCACAAGAGGATAAGATGGATCCTGATTTTCTCCTCATGATTGCCATTTCTGTTTTCTGAGTTTTGTCAGCTTTTCTGAATTTTCCAACTTTTTTCTATTTTAATTCTCAACTTTTTTGTTCTCTGTTTAGTCCTTATGGTACCCTTTCAAAGAGGCATTTTTTTCTCTTACCTCTTAGAGATTATCTTTTATATTTCATTTTACTGTTGTTTTCCTTGATGAATTTCAGGACTTTTGTTTTGCTACCTCCAATGTGCATTGAGACAGGACCTCAGAGAGCACACATGCTCAGTGTAAAGGGGAACTAGAAGTAAATCACCCTAATCTAACCAACCCCATCTTCCATTTCACCAGAACCAGCCAGGGAAACTGCCTGTTTCCAGGCTGAATAGAAGGAGGTGGGAAACCTCTCCTGAAGATGTGGTGCGGGGGATCAAGCCCAGGGCTTTGTGCATGCTACCTAAGCACTCTTCCACCAAACTACGTCCCCAGCCCTCTCCTGAGAATATTTAACCACAAACCAGTCCCTGAACCCAAGTTCACAACCTGAAGGACAGTACCTGGGTGGTTCTAAAAGCCCCTACCTGAAATTTTAAAGTGGTATAGGTCGGTCGTCAGGCAACAAAACACATTTCCTCATTAGAGGAATTTACTTTTAACCCAAACAAAGATGAAGAAGGAGAAGGAGAAGAGGAGGAGGAGGAGGAGGAGGAGGAAGGAGGAAGATGAGGAAGAAGAAGAACAGGGAGAAGAAGAAGTAGAAGGAGGGGGAGCGGAGGAAGAAAAGAAAAAAGGAGGAAGAAGAAAACAGTAGTAAAATAAAATATAAAAGAAGAAAGAATATCCATCCCCAATCCTCCAGCCACAAAGGCATAAAGGAAGAGGCAGAGAACAATATGGAAGATGGCTGTCAGTGGTGGGTACAGGGACACAGGAGACTAAGAAGGTTGCAAGTACCATGAAAAGAAGTTCCTGGAGTGGTCTGGACTCTTCACACACTCTGATCTCTAGCTGAGCATTGAAACTCTCCAATTTTTGTTAGATACATGTAAGGTTCTAATCATTGGAGTTGGCAGGTTAGGATCTGAGCTCTGGGACAATCTGACATTGTGTAGTTTTAGACAGAGTCATGTTATAGACATGGACACTATGCAGTTTCCAGTCTAAATAGGAAGTTTTTATTTAGGTGTAAAGTTACTGAAAGGCTAAAGTTGCTACAGAATTTCTAAATGACAAAGTTCCTAATTGGAAGGTTCTTCCCCATTTTAACAAGACTCAAGATTTTAACAACACTCTATTGACATTTTATTACTTTATGTGGCCTGGATTCTGTCATAGTCAGAAGATAGATAAATGGAATGCTTAGATTCTGTTATGAAGATAGTTTATTAGCTCCAATCTCCATTATCCTTTTGATAGATAGAAGGTTTTAAAGGAAATACTCAGGTGATTTTGCCTAGAATGGCTGTATTGAATGTAGACTAGAACTTTATCCACCACAGGTTGATTTCCCTATGTGTATGATTGCATCTATGCCCAGGCTACCAGAACATTGTACTGAGTATGTAAGGATGTTGCAGTAGTATAAAGGGCAGCCCTCTGGAGATAGGATTCTTAGATGGAGATGATCCTGAACATATTCAATGGATTTTCCTAGGATCTCTAGAAAAGGCATCACAATATATTAGAGCTGTTTGTTACCTATAGAGTTACTCAAGGGGTAGTAAAATAATTTCTGCAGTAGTTTCCACGAATGCAGTCGTTGCAGCTGGATGTGCCACTGAGGTTTTTAAAATAGCCAAGTGTATACATTCCTCTTAATAATTACTTGATATTCAGTAATGTAGATAGAAAGTATACATACACATTTGAAGCAGAGAGAAAGGAAACTGCCCAACTTATCTTCAGCTTCCTCAAAATATTCGGTTTTCTCTATCCGCTAAACCACAGGAAGTTTTGGATTATCAAACCAATAGTGGTTCTCTACAGATGAAGTCTCCAGCTATCCCAGCCACATGAGAGGGGAAAATTAGAACACTTTACTTACAGTCAGTAACCTCTATTGAAGAATGATCAAGGCCAAATCTTTCTAAGAGGATAAAAGAATTAAGACTCGTTGATTGACAAGAACTGGTGGTTGCTGATGTCACCACGCTGCCAACTGAACCATTCAAGCTTCATTTTACTTCTTAAAGAAAATAAATATACATAGAGTAAAAAATTCATAGAAGTAATATACTTCATGAATGCTAAGAAATTTAATTGAGGGTTAGGGATGGTAGGGCAGTTTACCTCCCAAAAATTTAATTGATACAAGTTTTAATATTAGTGTTGGTAGATTTGACTTTTTCTTTTATATGATGAACTACTTTTTTAAACTTTATAATTTTCTCTTGAAGACAGAATTTTGGGGCTGGTACATATAAGCATTTTCATTAATAGTATGGGAAATGATGCCTGCAGAGAGAGATTATGCAATTTTTTTTTTTTTTCTGTACTCAGGGGCTGAACCCAGGACCTTGTGCATACTTTGCAAGTTCTCTGCTACTGAGCTGTACTCCCAGCCCCTTTTTCATTTTTTAAATTGAGACAGGGTCTCACTAAGTTACACAGGCTGCCTCTGGCCTCAACTCTGTGATACTTATGCCTCAACCTCCCAAGTTGCTGGGATTACAAGTGTGTGCCACCCCTTCTGGCTGTATTGCCTATTTTATAGGAGGAGGCAAACACCCCTTTTTGTGTAAAGTTTTTTTTAGGGTCAAAGAACATATTCCTCAGCTTTCATTTGTGTATTCACATGTATAGAAAATGTATTCTTTAATGGAAATAAGGAACTAAGTTTTAAATTACATTGAATACAAATACAAGATGATGAGTTTTAGGTATGGATAATAAGTTTTAAGAATTTAATGGATGCTGGGCAATCTGTTTTTAGAAATCATGTTTAACAGCATTAAATACAAAATACTTAAGAATAAGCCTGCAGCCATAGCCCTGTGGCATCCAATCCCATCAGATTTCGGAAGCTAAGCAGGGTTAGGCCTGGTTAGTACTTGGATGGGAGACTGTGGAAACACCAGGTGCTACAGGCTTGGGAGATGGACCAGGCAACCCACTCCCAAAAATCAATCCGCCATTGAAAACCCTATGCACAGCAGAGAAGCACTGACAACAGTGTTTCGCCGGTTGTATGTAGGGTCGCTATGAGTTGGATACTGACTCCACGGCACCTAACAACAACAACAACTTAAAAATAAATCAGCTGGGCACTGTGGCACATACCTGTAATCCTAGCAACTCAGGAGGCTGAGGATTACAAACACATCTAGAGACAGCCCACAAAACTTAGCCAGATCTTGTCTCAAAATTTTAAAAATAATAAGAATTCAAAGGTTGGAAGTGCAGCTCAGTTCTGTAGTAGAGTACTTGCCCAACGTGTGACCCTGGATTCAACCTGTCAGTACTGAAAAAAAAAAAAAAAGGATAAATCTAATCAAAAGGCATGATATTTATGAGAAAAAGTATATGTAACTTTTTAAAAAACATTCAATGACGAGACATACCATGTTCATGAACTGGAAAGCTGATTTTCCCAAAACTGATCTATGGAGTCAAATGAATTCCAATCACAATAACAAAGGGGTTTTTATTAGTGAAACTTGACAAACTGATTCTACAATTGATATGGAAGAACAAGGGCTCTTATTTGATGATTCCAAGGTATATGGGAGGGTAGCTAAAATTACTAGTGGAAAAAAATAGAAAAATTAGTCACAGTATATATTCAGTAGATCACCAGAGAAAAGGAATGCCTTGCCACTACTTGCAACAATTTGATACGTATCAGAAACAATATTGAAAGGAAAGGCAAGTTATAGAAGAATAAGTTCATTATGATTCCATTTATATAAAATTCAAAGACATGAAGAATCAAAATACACGTAGGTAACAAAACTGAATCAAAGCAAGGGAGTAATTATGAAGGGCATAGTAGGGACTTTGAGGAAATTTTCTCAACAGTATACTTCAGAAGTATTATCTTACACCTCCTCAATATTAAATTAAAAACATGAAAATAATATATTCTGGAGGGTGAGGGGTGATGCAGAAGAGGGAACAGGTTGGCTCTGACAATGCTTACATATAGCACACAGTCCCAGGCACACAAAGTCTGTGATTTTTTTTTTTTTTAATAGCAATAGGGATGCTGATTGGAAAAAAATAACCCAATGACCACTGTGGACATGAGCATAGCCTGTCAGAAGTGTGGGCTCCTCTGAGAGTTGTGGGGTGGGGGAGATGGCAAGACTGCCATTTCATGGGACAACCCCTAGCATCATCTGTGGACTTTCACTTAACCCCATTTTTGGTCCAGTCCCACATCCCTACGCTTCCCAGTCCCCCTGAGACCCATAGCTTTTCTGGTCCAGTTTCTCCCTTAGATACCCTCCCATCCCATCCCAGAGGGCAGCTGCGTGGCTGCAAGACGTAAGTGAGGTGGGGAGGGGTGTTCCTAGTTCCTCTCTAGTCAAACTTTCCATCTGTCCCCAAGGTTAGCAAGAAGCCTCAACTCCCTTCCCCTCCCAGGGTGCTGGTAAGATTCCTGAGTTTCTCCAGATTTCAGGGGCAATTCGCCTCCCGCGCCTCCCTTTGGGAACACACCATTTTGATTTCTAATTCTCTGCTAAGGGAGGAAACAAGCGTCCAGCCACATTCCATCTTTCAAAGTGTTGTTAGCATTTTTGTCCACCACTGTCTCCTATTTTCTCATCCCTTATAAATCCGTATCTTTTTTTATTTCTTTACTATTAGTTTAGTGATAGTCTAAGAGCAACCTGAGGCCAGGCCTGGGGACACAAGCCTGTAATCATAGCAACTTGGGAGGAGGCAGGAGGATCACAAGTTCCAGGCCAGAGGCAGCCTGCTCAACCCTGTCTGAAAATAAAAACCAAAAGGGGGCTGAGGGTAGTGCTGGATCACTTGCTTAGCATGCGTGAGGTTCTGGGTTCAAGCTGCCAAAACCTGGGGTGGGGGAAGTGACCTAAGATAAACTTGAATGCTGAAGCTCACCAGGTTTAGTTGTTTATTAAACATATTTACACGAAATGTTGGACAAGGAGCTCCCGAAGGGCCACCGAGACACAGACCTATCCCCTCCGCATGATTTCCCCACAGGCTTGGCCGCCCCCAGCTGACTGTGTGGCCCTGCCAGGGTGAAGGCGAAAGCACAAAGACCTGGGTTCAGATCCTCCCTCCTCCGTTTACCACTCCATGATCTTGTCAGGTGGAGGGGCAGTGCTTTACTCACAACATAACGGGCCTCACTGCCGCCCCTTGTACCAGGTAGGCTAAGTGAGGCCCCAGAAGCCCCTGCTGCAGAAGTGTTCCCATCAAGCGCTGATCCTGGAAGGCGCATTTGGATTCTCACTGCCTGGATCCCACCCCACCCTGCCAGGGCCAGAGGAGGCAGAGCCCTGGCCCCTGGGGCCCTCAGCCATTCTATGGGTTCCAGAACTGATAACCACAGGACCCAGAAACAGCAGCCAGGACAACAAAGTGTGGGCCCAGAAACCCTGCAAAGATGGAGGAAGGCCAGGAACCAGGTGGGTGCTTTAGTAGCCTGGAAGCCAGGCACCCAGGCGGGCTGAGCTGCCTCTTGCCAGACCCTTCTCTGCACTCATCTGCCCCAAGAGGCAGAGTTCCAGGGTGTGGGCCCTGAGGAGTCCAAGCTGGGAAAGGGTAAGGCCAAGGAAGGAGCTAGAGTTGCCTGCTGCAGGTGCGATGGACCCATCTGGCCTCCCTCCTGTGGCTGGTGCATGGCCAGAAACAAGTTACCAGCCCCTCCTATTCCACTCTGCCCTATTCAAGTTTACGCTCCTCCTGGGGTCAGGAAGCCATGAGTCCCACATCAGCTGCAGTCTGGAAGGTGATACCATCCCCAGGCAATGGGGAGGCAAGGAAAGGCCAAAACCAAACGAGGGCCCAGCGGGGCCCCAGGGCTGCCTGCAGGTTGTGGCAGAGGCCCAGGTCATAGGCGTGCTGGCCCCTCGCCCACTCCCATGTGGTCTGACCCCGCAGCAGCAGCATTCCATGGAAGAGCAGCCCCGCCCCGCACAGCAGTGCACCCGCCACGCACGTGTCCGTGATGAAGGCCAGGGTGAACTGGGCCAGAGACACTCTGCCTGCAGGGAGAGAGCAGAGAGGGTTAGGGGGCAGCAGGCAGGCCCAGCTCCTGCCCTCCTCGCACCCCTACTCCCCACCTAGAAGCTGGGCTCACTTCTCCGTTCTGTAAACACCAACTCGCTACCCACTGGCTGGCCCATGACAGAAACACACTGAAGACCTGGCAGAGAGCCCTACCGGCAAGAACACTCATTTGGGTATCACACGCAAGGTACTCCTAGGTGCTGGGCACTGAGAATCCTGGTATCTCTGCTCCCAGCCCTTAAATAGCCCATTTCTCAGTTACTTAAATTACAGTTGTGATCTGCATCATAATGGAAAAAGCACAACATCTTGTACCATCTTAGCCATAGCAGGCAACAAGTCTTTTCTGAACGATCAACAAGGGACCATGAAACAGTGCTAAGTGAGAGAAGCTAGACAATAGACCATGTGTTGGGTGATGCCCTTTCTAGGCAATGTCCTCAACAGGCAAATGCATCAGCAGACAACAGATTAGTGGTTGCCAGGGCTAGGAGATTAGAGGGAAACTGGGAGAGGCTGCCTACTGGACACAGGCTTTCTCTTTGGGATGAAAGCATTGTGAAATTAGACAGTGGTAATGGTTGCGATAGCCTGCAGCCATACCACTGTGGCATCCAATCCCGTCAGATCCTGGAAGCTAAGCAGGATCAGGCCTGGTTAGTACTTGGATGGGAGACTGCCTGGGAACACCAGGTGCTGTAGGGTTGGGAGAAGGGCCCAGCAACCCACTCCCAAAAAT
The DNA here is from genome assembly GCA_007922755.1 of Pedetes capensis. Lineage (NCBI taxonomy): Eukaryota > Metazoa > Chordata > Mammalia > Rodentia > Pedetidae > Pedetes > Pedetes capensis. The sequence continues at coordinate 31,715 of VMDO01013080.1, read as the reverse complement.
CAATCAGCCATTGAAAATCCTATGAATAGCAGAGAATCAATACTGCTTTGCCTGTTATACACAGGGTTTGCTATGAGTTGGACATTAACTCAATGACTCAACAGCAGCTAACAACAATGGTTGCAATATCAACACACCATGAATATACTAAAAGCTACTGAATGGCATACTAAAAACTGACTAAAATGATGCATTTCATTCCAATGAAAAGGAGAAGCCAAGGTAGGAGAGATACTGTGCCAAAAGTACTAACGGCAGGGAAGTGGGCTTCATCTATTCTGATAAAGTGGGGAGGGGACATCTTGTGTCCAGGACAGACAGTGTCTGTGGTCTGGAAGCTCAGGAAGAAGCCCAGGCTGACAAGTAGATATACACGTAGAGGGAACTCCGGGGGGCCTGGAGAGCAGCTGGACCCACTAGAGTGTGTGGAGGCACAGAGAGGCCCCCTAGACTTCAGCACAGGGAAATCAGGTCCTTGCAGCTCAGATGAAAGGGAAACCAGAAAGAAGGCGGAGATGCCAAAGCCCAAGAGTCTAGAGTCCTGCCCTTGTCTCCCAGCACTGTGTTAAAGTGTGGTACTGCACAGCAAGAGGCGTGCCAGGCTGCCTTCTCCCCCATACATGCCACTCGGATTGGATCCCCAGGGACCTGCCATGAGAACCAACTGGAAAACCGCCAGTAGCAGCAGGGCCTTGACTCCCCGGCCCAATGCACGGCCTCTGGCCCCCCCAGCCTCCTCACCTGTGAGCAGCATGAGCCAAGGCAGTAGCAGAAGGGCGGCTGTGTGGAGGGCCGAGTGCGACCTCAGCAGCGAGGACAGGGCGGGGCCCAGCAGCACGGAGACGTGAAGCAGGACGCCGGCGGCGTGGAGCAGGAGGCACAGGAAAGGCCGGTAGTTGCGGAAGCCCACGCAGCGGCCCAGCAGGCGGCAGTGGTGGTCCCGGCGCAGGATGCAGACGCGACAAGCAGAGCAGTGCCCGCTTCGCGGCGGCACCTGGCTTTGGCACTGGTAGCAGTAACTGCAGGGAAGGAACCACAGGCCAGTGTCCCTAGCAGCTCAAGTGCCCCAGATCACTCCGGCGGTCAGCCCCGAAGCCCCTCCCGGAGAAGCAGGAAGAGCCACCAGCCCTTGTTAAGCCTCTGAAGATCCTGCAGACCCCTCCAGTGCAGAAATTTGACATGCCATCCCCAGAGAAAAGCAAAGCCCTCAGTGTCCTGCAAGTCCTTCCGTCACTAACATCTCTTCCCCTCTCTTGGTGCACTCCAGCCGCCCTGGCCTTCTGGCTGTTCTGGGAATATGCTGGTCTTACAGCTGCCTCAGGGCCTTTGCATGGTCTGTTCTCTCTGCCTGGAACACCCTGCTCATAACTTCCCACATGGCTGACTGTCCCACTCCTTCCAAATCTTAGCCCAAATGCCTCAAAGATGTCCACCTCGACCACTTATTTATTTTTATATGTAAGATTTTCATTTTAAATTGTAAATTGACAAATTACAGTTGTATGAGATACAAAATGATGTCTGAATATAATGTGCAATAATTAAATCCAGCTAACTGACAAATTCATCATAGCAAATACTTATTTCTTGTAGTGAGAACTGACCACCTACTTAAAACTGAAACTTGCACGGTGCTCCAACTTTTGGTTCCACACCACCATCACGGTCTACTTCATATAATTTCCTTACTTGCTGTCCCTAGTTTATCATCTGCCCCTTGTCCCACTGAAATCAACTCCGGGAGGTCGGGAATCTGTTTTATTTTACCCTCAGTCCCCGGAACAATGCTTGCTTAGTAAATATTTGAGTGAATAATTCTCATCTGGCTTTTCCATGCCAGGTTCTAAAGGAGTTCTCTGGCTCTCACAACCCGGATGCTAAGGTAATCTGGTTCTAACATCCCAGGTCCCGGGGCCCCTCCCGCGTCTGAGGCTCCCGCTTCTGCCCGCGGACCCCGCGCCCCACTCACGCCCAGCCCTGGCCCAGACCGCGGCCGGCCAGCATCACGCCCCGGATGCTGGGATCCGAGCGCAGGAAGAGCCCCACGTTGCCCAGCAGATTAAGCAGCTGGAAAGCGGCCAGTGCGACCTGCAAGGCCCGAGCCAGCGGCCCCAGCGGGGGCGGCCCGGGACCCAGCACCAGCACGTAGGCCAGCTCCAGGCCCACGGCGGCGGCCCACAGCGCGGTGAACACGAGCGGCAGCCGCGCAGGCGACCCCTCGGCGCTCCCTGCAGCCCAGCGCTGCCCCATGGTCCCGACCCATCCACCGCCTGATCCCGCCACTTCCGCAATGGGGCGGAGATAGCGGCAGACGGACGTCTCCCGCGGCCAATGGAAGCGCTGAAGGGGTGCGCTGAGTGCCAGGCGCAAAGAGAGCGGCCCAGACGCGGAGAGGCATTGGTCGGACGGGTGAGCCCGGAGAGGCCAGGAATCCGGTTGGCGCTGGAATCCAGGTGACACCGCTAGGTCATCTCCCCGCCCACCCACCAGGCCCCGCCCCTCCACCCGAGGCCCCGCCCACCGGCGCCAATGGTTGGCGCGCCGGGAGGATTGAGTTGCAGCCTCGGTGGCACCGGGGTTTCCCGGCTCAGCACATTCTCCTCCGCCCGGCCACAGCCACCCCGATATTAATAGCCCTCGCCGGGCCTATCCAGCTGGCTCGGAGCACCTTCCCATGCTCGGGTGTCCTCATCACCCCAGAAAACACGAAACGGCTCGGCGCCTCTGTGATTCTGACTGTGAAATGGGAAGGCGGCGCCTTTTCCCACGCGCGCCGCGCTGGAAGAGGGTCCGCAGCGGGCCCAGAGGGCGGCCTGTAGGACAGTCCGCAGCTGCTATTAGTGTCCTCATGTGCATTTTACAGGCGAAGAAACGGAGAGGTCCCGCGGCTTTCCCAAGCTCACGGAGAGCCCAGGTCGTGGTGTTGGAACTCGAACCTCGGATCTCCGCCACTAGACCTCCCCCAGCGCCCCCCAATGCCACCATCTCTGGCCCCAAGGCACTCTCTTGCTTGGTCCCGACCCAAGCGCCCTCGCCCCTATCCGGCCCCACCCTCCTCCCCCATATTTAGTGCGAATCCGATCCGGGGCTGGGCCGGGCCCTACTTAACGGGGCCTGGGTGTCCGGGAGCGCCTGGAGCGGAGCGGAGCCAGGAGCCCAAGCAAGATGATGATGGTTATGCAGCCCGAGGGCCTGGGGGCCGGGGAGGGGCCCTTCGCGGGCGTTGGGGGCGGCGAGTACATGGAGCAAGAGGAGGACTGGGACCGTGACCTGCTGCTGGACCCCGCCTGGGAGAAGCAGCAGCGGAAAGTGAGTGTTCGCCCATTTCCCAACGGCAAAACTGAGGCCTGAGAGGCCAGGTACTTTGTCCTGGGGTATCAGCAGCTCAGGGCCAGAGCCTGACTTTGATTTGAACTGCTGCTCCCCGGTCCAGGCTCTGCCCACCAGCCCTCTGCTGTCCCCCAGGGCTGGAAGTGAGGTCAGAAGTCCTCAGGAGGGGCTTAAAATGTCAGAGAGTTCGTGGGGTCCCCTGGGCCCACTGCCCCCTTCTGCTGTTGAAAGCAAGTTGGGCAAAGCCCAGGAGATCCAGGTTTGGGTGGAGGTGGGGGTGGCTGTTCAGGTAGGATCATCTTTCACCTCCACCCCACTCTGCATTGAAATATTCCCAACCCCACCCTAGGAGGAACATGCTAGCACATGGGAGTGTGGGGGAGGGGCCCATTTCAGCCCCCACACGAACCCTCTCCTCTGCATTCTGTCCAGAGTGGGGCCCACAGTCCCTCGATCTGATTTGACAATTAAGGAAACTGAGGCACATAAAGGGGCAAGATCGTATAATGTCAGAAAACAGGACCCCCCAGTCTGAGTGGTCCCTTGCCCCACCCCTCTCCTTCCCAAGGAACCCCTCCCTGCCTCAGGGGTTCTTGAGTCTGCTAAAAGGCCACAAGGTCAGGAGGAGGGGAGCCCCGGGTCCTCTTACGAAGTAATCTGACTCTTGGGCCAGATGGGCACTTTATGCTGAGGCAGCGCCTTGTGGGAGCTGAAGAGGGGCACCTGTGGGCAGCTACTGCCCGGGCCCAGCCTTGTGGGGCGCTCAACTGCCCCTCCCTGAACTATTTTCACTCCTGGACTTTCCCCAGCGGAGGGGGCCGGACCCCTGGGTTCCCTAAGGAGAAAATGATCCCAACTGGTGTGAGAACAGTTTGAGGGGTGCTGGGCCAGGAGCAGGGAAGGCATTGGGCCTGAGGGGCGTTTGCTATCAGTGCCTGACTCCAGAACAGGGATGGGGAGCCCAGTGGGATTTACGGGATCTAAGAATCCGCAAATTTAGAATCAGAGTACTTCCGCTGCTTTAGATGACAGGAGTGGACCCCAGGGGTTGGGAGGCTGAGCAGACTCTGCTGGGGTCCCCTGCGTGACTCACCTCCTCCCAGGATCCCTGTGCACCTGTTCCTTGCACCTGGCTGTGGTCCCTGGGTTCCGCCATCTCCTGGTGATGTCATCCCTGCCCCTGGCTCCAGCTGCCACTTGCTCTGTGAAACTCCCTTCCCTACCCCTAGCCACCCAACCCTCTCTCCAGGCCCACATGCCCCTCCGATGACACATACCAATCTGTCCCTTGCCTTTGTCACTTAAAATATCTGGAGCATCCTTTCATCCCAACTTACAGCCCCCACCTCATCCACTCATTCAACAGCTGCACAGGGTAGACTTTCGATAAATCAGTCAGTGCCCCCTATAGTTGGACATTCGGGTCACTCCTTTTGCTTCCAATGTTATTTGTTGCAAGATTCTAATAATCATCCTCATGGTGAGCTGTAGCCCTGCCCCATCCCTGCTCCTGCGTGCTCCCTTTCTCACCAGTGACTCCTCCATCCAGGGCTTCCAGTGTTGGGTCACTCTCACTTCCTCCTACCTGGTACCTGAGTCCTCTTCATTCAGTTGCACCCAAAAACATTTGTTCAATTTTTCTTTTTCTTTACAATACTAGAGAGTTGAACCCAGGGCCTCACTCATGCTTTGTGCAATCACTCAATCGCTGCGCTGTACCTCCAGCCCATTCTTTACTTTGTATTCTGAGACAGGGTCTTGCTAAATTATGTAGGCTGCCTCTGGCCTTGAACTTGTGATCCTCCTGCCTCTGCCTCCTGAGGCACTGGGATTACAGGTGTGCACCACCTCGCCCAGCACAGTAAATATTTCTTAAGGAGGTCATCCTATGTGCCAGTGCTGTTTTAGGTGCGGGAATCCAGTTGGAGACAAAATACAGCCCCTGCCTGGATCTCGTTCCCCCCGCCCCCATCCTGCCTCGTCCCCACCACTGACACCCTTCCTCTCTCACCCTTGTCCCATCACCACCTCCTCACTTCTCCCTTCTCCTCTGCCAAGCCATTGTCTCCTCTCTGAAACCAGAACAAGCTTTCCAAATCCCATCTCTGCCCACCTCCCTCCTGCCCCAAGTTTCCCTGACTCGCCATGGCTCTCAGGATCAAGTTCAAACTCCCTGGCTTAGCACCCAAGATTGCGCATGACCTGGCCCCTGCTGCCCCTCCGGCCTGCCTCTCACCGTTGATACCCCGACACCCCCAGCTTCATTCCAGCCGTGCCCAGAATGTTGCAGTGCCACAAACAGAGCAACTGTTTCTCCCTGCACTTTCCTCATGTGGCTGCCCCTGCCGGGAGTGCCCTTGCCTGCCCTTCCTGGCCCGCATGGCTCCTGCTCTTCCATCCCAGCTCCCATCAAATGGGAGCCTTTCCTAAGAGTCCCGCTCCTAATTTGGTCAGTCTCTCCCCTGGACTCCCCCACAGGTCTTTCCCACCGCTTCTCAGACCAGCGTGACTCGATTGACTGAGCGCTCCTTTAAAGCAGGGACCACACCTCATTAAGAGTCATGTTTGGCCCCACGTAGACCTGCCTGTCCCCCTGTACTACCCAAACCCAGACCATCCAGACTCCAGGGCTAGAAGAAATTACAGAGAATACAAATGCGCTCTCTGGTGTCTGGGTCCCTATCAAATAGTCCCAAGTACCCACTTGCACACCTCCACTGACAGGAAGCTCACTCCCTTCTTTAGCAAGGATAGCCTTTCAAGTACTTAAATCATCTTTTTCCATGAGCATGAGCTCGGATATCTGGAAAGGTGACTGAAGGAAAGAATTCCAAATGGCTTCCAGGGCCACCTCCCATGAGTGTCTGTGTTATGGCAAGGGAATGCTGTGAATTCTAGAATCCTGCCAGGTCAGAGGAAGAAAGACCTGAGACATCACGGAGTTGGAGCCCTTAATTGTAAAAATGCAGAGACCATTCCCCAGAGAGGGTGAGGGCTGACGCCAGATCACAGAGTATAAGTGGCTGGGTTGGGTCTGGAGCCCAACCCTGAAATCTGCCAAGGACTCTACAGATACTGATAGGTTCAGGTTCTGAGAGCTTGTGGGTTGGTAGGTGTGCACGTCTAAGGTCACCCCCATCCCCAGCTGACACAGCCATGTGCTGCCCCTCCCCTCTCAGATGGAGGCTGAGGCTGAGGCTGACTATGGGGAAGGGAAAACCAGGGTAAGCCGGGCAGCCTGCAAAGCACCACACTCAGGGTCTTCCTGGCAGCCAGGCCCCCGCTTAGGGCCAGATGAGCTTCCTTCTGGAATTTCTCAGGATCTAAAAAGGCTACATCTCTGAGGTGGCCCTGGCACTTCAGGGCCCCCCACAATTTGGAGTATGTTAAAGTTTTCTAATCTCCCCTCCCCCGGCAAGTCTGCCAACTTGTGCTGTGAGGGCTTGTGTGTTGCTGTGATGCTGAAAGCTATGCCACCAGTATTTTAGATACCAGCAGGGCCACCCATGGTGGACAGGTTTCAGCTGAGCTTCCAGACTAAGACACACTAGGGAGAAGGACCTGGCAGCCCACTCTCAAAACAATTAGCCATTGAAAACCCTTTGAATAGCAGAAAAGCACTGTGCCAGAAAATGAGCTCCCAGGGAGGAAGGCATTCAAGAAATGACTGGGAAGGAGTTGCCTCCTCAAAGTAGAGTTGGCCGAAAGCTGGGCATGGTGGCGCACGCCTGTAATCTCAGCAGCTTAGGAGGTGGAGATGGGAGGATCACAAGTTTGAGACCAGAGGCAGTCTGCGTAACTTAGCGAGACCCTGTCTCAAAAAAATAGAAAAAAATGGGCTGGGGGTGCAGCTCAGTGGTCCAGCACTTGCAGAGCATGCAAGGGTGAGGCCCTGGGTTCAACCCCCAGTACTGGAAAAAAAAAAAAAAAAAAGTATAGTTGACCGTAATGACAGGAATGGAGTAAAAGCCCCTGGGACTTTGTTTTGCTGATGTGGCATGACTCAAAATGGAGAAGTCACAAGTATCTGCAACAATGAGCTCAAACATAAGAAGAACATGTGCATGGCAGTCTTGGGCAGTGTTTTGTTCTGTTGTACATAGGGTTGTTATGAGTCTGATCTGACTCCACCTAACAACAACGATCTCCCTTCCATGGCTTTAGACCAGCCAAGGCTGGAGTGCAGGTCCAAACTAGGACCAGCATGGGCCCCAGACCCCATTTCTTCATTTGTGGGAGAACTAAAACTCAAAGATGGAAAGGAACCGGGCCAGGATGCGCAGCAACTTAATGGCTGAGCCAGAACTTGCATCCAAGACCTCAGGCTCTGAGACCTACCCAGACCGAGGTGCTAGGACTGTGGACCACATCCCCAGGCCCAGTCCTAGGGTCTGAGCACTGTCCCCTGCCCCCAGACCTTCACTGCCTGGTGCAACTCGCACCTGCGCAAGGCGGGCACTCAGATCGAGAACATCGAGGAGGACTTCCGCAATGGCCTCAAGCTCATGCTGCTCCTGGAGGTCATTTCAGGTGAGGGGCGCACCTGTGCCCAGGGGAACCTGCAGGGCTGGGGGAATAGTGGCAGCAGAGTGCCAGGGGGACTTGGGCCAGGGAAGGGGGCGCTTGGGGACAGTGTCTTTGGCTGCTTATCGTGACCTTTGACCACTGACCTCTAATACTCAGGAGAGAGGCTACCCAGGCCAGACAAAGGCAAGATGCGCTTCCACAAAATCGCCAATGTCAACAAGGCCCTGGACTTCATCGCCAGCAAGGGGGTTAAGCTTGTGTCCATTGGTGCTGAAGGTGAGGAGGGAGTCAGGGGCTCTCCTGGCATCACCAGGTCACCTCTGTGAGTCTGTTCGCTCACCTCAGTAATGGAGGGGGGTGACTCTAATCTGGCACCTAGGAGGTGTCCAATGAACCTTTTTTTTTTTTTTTTTTTTTTTGCGGTATTAGGGGCTGAACCCAGGGCCTCGCGCCTGCATGCTTTGCAAGTGCTGGGCCACTGAGCTGCACCCCCAGACCATATTTCTTTTTTTTTTTTTTTACTTTTTGAGACAGGGTCTCACAAAGTTACACAGACTGCCTCTGGTCTCGAACTTGCGATCCTCCTGCCTCTGCCTCCCGAGCCTCTGGGATCAGGCGTGCACCATCGCGCCCGGCTGAATCATTTTTTAAACAACATAGATAACACCCATGCTAGGTGCTCACCTCCTAGGTGCCAGCCCTGGGGTCGGGGACAAGGGCCTGAGGGCTGAGCAGAAGGACCGGGAGGTGAGGCCTGGGCATACAGGTCGAGAGTGCCAGCCCTCACCCTGGTCTTGCAGAGATTGTCGACGGAAACCTGAAGATGACCCTGGGCATGATCTGGACCATCATCCTCCGCTTTGCCATCCAGGACATCTCCGTAGAAGGTGAGCAGCGGGGGAGGAGGCGAGGGGAGAGGGCTTGCCCAGGCCCCTTCCCAACTCATGCTCCCACCCCTTGGCCACCCAGAAACCTCGGCCAAGGAAGGCTTGCTGCTGTGGTGCCAGCGGAAGACGGCGCCGTACCGGAATGTCAACGTGCAGAACTTCCACACCAGGTCTGTCAGCTGGGCGGCACGGGACGGGCACTCTAGCCAGAGAGGACCCAGCGGCTAAAAACCTGTAGGAACTGGTCTGGTCTAGTCACGGGGCATGTGAAGGAACTGTGAAGAGCTGGGAGGAAATAACCCAAGTCTGCCAATGTGGGGCCCCAGGTGCCAGCAAAGGAGTTTGTCCTTCTGTACTTGTCCTGCCAGGGTGCCCCTGGGCTGAGGGTGGGACATGGCCTCCGCCTGACCTCAGGCCTGACAGCCCTCTGTCTGTCCAGCTGGAAGGATGGCCTCGCCCTCTGTGCCCTCATCCACCGCCACCGGCCTGACCTCATCGACTATGCCAAGCTGCGCAAGGTGGGCCTCTGCCACCCCTGGCCCCCAGCTCCTTGACCTCTGCCCTCAGCTGACCTTCCACCTCTGGCCCTCACACTCCTCTAGGATGACCCCATCGGCAACCTGAACACCGCCTTTGAGGTGGCAGAGAAATACCTGGACATCCCGAAGATGTTGGACGCGGAAGGTGAGAGAGACGGGACTCACGCGTCACAGTGGCCATGCCAGTGCCCTCCTCTTCCATCCTCCCAGGATGCTCTGCCCTCCGCCCCACTGCCTGGTTGCAATCCTTGCTGCCACCGTCCCCTTTCGTCTTGTCCCCCCACCTCCCCTCTCCTGCCTCTCCGTGACGGAATGGCTCCATCCTCTGCCTTATATCCCAGTCCTCTGGGTTACCTGGGATTATGTCGGTCCCCAAGGCTGGCAGCCCCCTGAGGGCACACGCATCCTGTCTTTGATCCCTGTGCCCAAGCAAGGTGTTTAGTTGATGAAGCAACAAACATTTTCTTTTCTTTTCTTTTCTTTTTTTTTTCCTTCAGTAGTGGGGGTTGGACCCAGGGCCTCGCGCCTGCATGCTTTGCAAGTGCTGGACCACTGACCTGGGCCCCAGACCATTTTTTTTAACTTTTTGAGACAGGGTCTCGCTAAATTACACAGACTACCTCTGGTCTCGAACTTGCAATCCTCTCGCCTCCGCCTCCCGAGCTGCTGGGATTACAGGCGTGCACCACCGTGCCCCGCGCCTCAACAAATATCTTCTGAACTCCTGCTGCGTGGCACCCTGAGTGCGTGCGCAGCAAGGAGGGAGGCTGATTCTGGTCCTTGAGGAACTCACAGACCCAGGGGGTGGGGGGAGACAGAGTTACAGGATGGTGAGGTGCACCAGGCAGTGTGGACTGGTCTCTCATGAGGGCCTCGGTGTCTGCTCCCTCACCCGTGGCCTCACACTTAGCTCACCCTGGTGATCAGGGCGGGCCTCAGGGAAGAGGAAGCCTCTGGGCCTGTGGTGACTGGGTGTCTCCACCCCTCCCATCCTGAGCTTGTTCTTTGCCTGGGGTGGAGGCTTGACCCTTTCTCCACCTCTGTCTTTGGGCAACATATGCCATGTCGCCACCCCCCAGACATTGTGAACACCCCGAAACCAGACGAGAAGGCCATCATGACCTATGTTTCCTGCTTCTACCACGCGTTTGCTGGGGCTGAGCAGGTAAGGTGGGGGCTCACTGCTGCCCACCTGGGCGCACTGCTGCTGGGGCAGGGCCAACCTGGGCAGCAGCCCAACACCTGGAGGTGCCAGGGTGTGTAGGGGGCGTGCCGCTGTCCCCGATGTGCACATTGGGTTCTCAGGAAGCTCAGGAGCAGAGGCCCCTGGTCGGGAAGCGCCCTCCCCCACTCAGATGAGCCCTCCACCCTTCCCTCATTTACACGGACCAGGTTTTTAAGGGCTTTCCCCGGGGAGGCTGGTCGGGGTGTCGGTGGCAGCTTGTCCTCACGGCAGCCCTCCTGCCCACCCCACCACAGGCAGAGACGGCTGCCAACAGGATCTGCAAGGTGCTGGCTGTGAACCAGGAGAACGAGAAACTGATGGAAGAGTATGAGAAGCTGGCCAGTGAGGTGAGGCTGGGCCAGAGAGCCTCCCTCCCTGACCCTGCTGCCCTTCCCAATCCTGCCACCTCCGGTACGGGCAGCAGAAGCTCCCTCTTCTCAGAGGAGCCCTGCACCACCCCTATCCTCCTCCGGCTCTTCCTCACCCTCACCTGCCCTTCGTCCTGCTAGGCTCCAGGTCATGCACTGATCTGCTCATTATTCAATTATTCATTCAATCATTCCTTGATCCATCCCTTTCCTTGTACTGAGGCAGCCACATGGCCTTTGCTCCGTACCAATCTGTACTGGCCCCGGGACTCAGAAGTTAACCATTCTGGGGCTGGGGATATAGCTCAGTGGCAGAGCACTTGCCTAGAATGTGCAAGGACATGGGTTAGATCCTTAGCAACAGGAAAAAAAAAAAAAATCTTGGGGCAAGCACGCTGAAACATACCTGTAATCCTGGGAGGCTGAGACTGGAGGATTGTGAGTTTGAGGCCCACCTGGGCTACAGAGTGAGTTCCATGCCAGCCTGGAGACTGTGTCTAAAAGAGAGACAGAGAGAGAGAGACAGAGAGAGAGACAGAGAGACAGAGAAAGAGAGAGAGAACAAGAAAATAACCCCCTGGAGCTGAGGGTGTTACAAGGCCCTGGGCTCAATCCCTAGCATTGCAAAAACAAAAACAAACCAATCCTCTTCCTTCCCCATCCAGTGGGGATGGACTACCCCACTCTGCCACCCGTAGTTGTGAAAGTCCCCCTGGTGTGGGTGGAGAGAGGCGAAGCGGGCAGTCAGCTCAGAGCTCTGCTTTGCCCCTGCCTGGCGCTGGCAGCTGCTGGAGTGGATCCGCCGCACTGTCCCATGGCTGGAGAACCGGGTGGGCGAGCCCAGCATGAGTGCCATGCAGCGCAAGTTGGAGGACTTCCGGGACTACCGGCGCCTGCACAAGCCACCCCGTGTTCAGGAGAAGTGCCAGCTAGAGATCAACTTCAACACACTGCAGACCAAGCTGCGGCTGAGCCACCGGCCCGCCTTCATGCCCTCCGAGGGCAAGCTGGTTTCGGTAAGCCAGACGGGGCTCTGCCCGCAGGCCCTGCGTCCCTGTCTGCACAAGGGGTGAACCCACAGTGATGGAGGGCACCTCTCCCTGTCACCCAGGACATCGCCACCGCCTGGCGGGGGCTGGAGCAGGTGGAAAAGGGCTATGAGGACTGGCTGCTCTCAGAGATCCGGCGCCTGCAGCGGCTGCAGCACCTGGCTGAGAAGTTCCAACAGAAGGCCTCCCTGCACGAAGCCTGGACCCGGGGTAGGCGCACCTTGGGGGGCTGAACCCTCTCCGGGGGCAGAGTCCTGGCAAAGTGCACAGGACGGGTTACGGCCTCTTCAGGGACGCTGGAGACCAGATTTCTAGTCCTACCCGGACTTGCTCTGGAGTGACTTCGGCCCTGTGGAGGCCACAGTTTCTTTATCTGTAAACTCAGGCCCCTCCCCCTCCTCCAGGCTCTGGCCTTCTGTAGGTCTTGGCTGACTAATTTGTCATTTAGCATCTGTAGCCGATGTCCAAAGACGAGTCTGTCCCTAACTCTAACATCACTATGTCTCTCAACGTATGTTGATGCAAAATATCACAGGAGCCAAATACATGACATCATTCATTCAGTGTTTTGGCAGAGATTTTAATCCTACAGATGAGTCCGGCCTGAAAATAATGAACAAACACTAAGAACGCGTTATGAAAATAATGAACATCAACAGTTTAGTATAAGAATTCCTTCAATTTACAGGTGTTTATGGGATGCTAGGGAAGTATCTGAACCTTTAAACCTCAGTTACCCCTTTTGCAAAATGCAGAAGCCCTCAAATAAAGGGTCCCTACCACTATCGTGCCTGCAGCTGTAGCACTGTAGCTTCTGATCCCATCAGATCTCAGAAGCTAAGCCGGGTTGGGCCTGGTTAGTACTTGGATGGGAGACTGCCTGGGACCTCCAGGTGCTGTAGGCTTGGGAGACGGGCCAGCAACCCACTCCCAAAAATCAATCTGCCATTGAAAACCCTATGAACAGTAGAGAAGCACTGACAATAGTGTTTCCCCTGTTGTAGGGTCGCTATGAGTCGGACACGACTGGACAGGACCTAACAACAACAACAACCACTATTGTGATGATGACATTGGTCTTTATTTGCAAATTTATGTTAATTGTCACTCACAAAGCACTCTGCCGGTTCTGCCAATATTCAGGGACTAGTGAGTGCCAGGTGCTGGAGAAATGGTGGTGAACAAAGGAAGCCAGGGCAGAGGCTTGTGGGGCTCACAGACGTGTCCAGAAGTAGTCCACTACCAAATAATTCCAAAATCCCAGCAAGGGCCAGCCTGGCCAGTGTTGTTGGGTCAGGGGACACTGACATCATCTCCTGGCCATGAGCAGATCAGGAGTTTCGCTTAACTCTCTCAAGCTGGCTTCGCAGAGCAAGCCCCTCAGGGCAGGCTGGGCAGGTGTCCTCGCTTGTCCTCACAGCCTCAGCCCAAGCCGCCGTCTCTGCCGCGGCCGCAGCTGGGTGACCGGAGCCCCCTGGCCTCTCTCGGAGCAGGTAAGGAGGACATGCTGAACCAGCGCGACTACGAGTCCGCTTCGCTGCAGGAGGTGCGGGCGCTGCTGCGGCGCCACGAGGCCTTTGAAAGCGACCTGGCGGCGCACCAGGACCGCGTGGAGCACATCGCCGCCCTGGCGCAGGAGCTCAAGTAGGCGTGGTCCGCCGGAGTAAAAGTTGTCTCGCCTGGCTCCGCCCCTCGGCATCGAGCCCCGCCCCATCCCTACTGCCCTCCGCAAGACCCTGGGTTCTCTTGGGTTCGGGTTCCCAGGTCCGACCGCAGCATCACTCACTGCACCCTCCTGGACCCCCATCTCCATTTCCTTACCCTCAGCTCTCCACTCCAGCGCTGGTCCTTGGTCCGTCCCAGTCTGTGGCCAGTACGCCAACCTGGCCGTGCTCCCTTCACCTTGGGCGTAGCTGGCTATCTTAAACCTCCTCATCATTGATCTCGACACCGCCTCCTTTTTGCATAATCCCTCTCTGCAAACCACACCCACCCCACCACCACCCAGCACCTCCAGGAGCTGAGGATCAAGGGGTGTCCACTTTCTCGCAGGAACATAATGGGACCCCCTCTAAAATATCCCCGCTGTACCCTCACCTGCCCTGGCTGCTTTATGTATGCCTTTTCCGCCACCCAGGGTGTAGGTCCCAGCCCCAGGAGCACAGTCGGGAGAAAATCGAGGCCCAGGTTTGCTTACACGCTCACCTCCTGTCCCCCAGTGAGCTGGACTACCATGAGGCCGCCTCGGTGAACAGCCGCTGCCAGGCCATCTGCGACCAGTGGGACAATTTCGGCACGCTGACCCAGAAGAGGCGGGACGCGCTGGAGGTGGGGGTGGGGCCAGGAAGGTGGGGGTGAGGCAGTAAGGCCCCATGAGCTAAGACCAGCTAAGACGGTGCTCACCTGCTGTCCCCTGGTCCCCTAGAGAATGGAGAAGCTCCTGGAAACCATCGACCAGCTGCAGCTGGAGTTTGCGCGGAGGGCAGCGCCCTTTAACAACTGGCTGGATGGGGCGGTGGAGGATCTGCAGGATGTGTGGCTGGTGCATTCAGTAGAGGAGACCCAGGTGGGTCAGGCATTCTGGGGGCAGTTCTGGGGGGCTCCGGGTGGGATAACAAGAAAGCTGCCCTCAAACCCTGTCAGACGCTCCCTTGGAATCCTGGGGAGTGGGGATGGCAGGAAAATCCCAGGTCTGGAGCGCTGGGCTGTGAGGCGGGAGGCCTGGATTCTCCGACCTCTCCTGCCAAGCCTGCTGGCTGGCCTTGAGCGCAGTGCTGCCTTTTCTGTTGCCTGTGGTATGTGGGGGGCATTAGCTGATCCTTCCTGCCTCTCTCCCTCAGAGCCTGCTGACAGCGCATGAGCAGTTCAAGGCCACATTGCCTGAGGCTGACCGGGAGCGAGGCGCCATTCTGGGCATCCAGGGTGAGATCCAGAAGATCTGCCAAACATACGGACTGCGGCCAAGTTCCACCAACCCCTATATCACCATCACCCCACAGGACATCAACAACAAATGGGACACGGTTAGTGTCCCTGGTAGCCCTGCACAGCTTCCCACCTGCTCCTCAGGGGTCCCAAGACATGGGGAATAAAGTCCAACTGCAGATCTGGGATCAGTGTTGGATAAGACACCTTGCCTATCAGGGCCTCATCTGCATGATGGCTGCAACATCATGAGGACTAACATGAAGAATTAAATGTTGTGTGGAATCTTTCACAAAACCACCCTTACTAGTTATAAATGATGCGGGTGGCTCCACTTTAGAGACGAGGAACCTGAAGCCCTCAAAGGTTGAATGACTTGCCCCAGCGCTGGTCCATACAGCCCAACTTGGCTCACAGCCACAGGGGCTGAGGTTTGAGGGGCTGCAGCCCATTTCCCCTCAGAGTCATCTCCTGGCACCCAGAGCTGGCCCTGGTACAACCACCCTTCTTCCCAGGTGCGAAAGCTGGTGCCCAGCCGGGACCAGACACTACAGGAGGAGCTGGCACGGCAGCAGATGAATGAGAGGCTCCGGCGACAGTTTGCCGCCCAGGCCAATGCGGTAGGACCCTGGATCCAGGCGAAAGTGGAGGTAAGGGCTCAGCCAGCAAGGCCAACCTGGGGGAGTGGGACCGGGGCTGGGCACAGGGAGTTGGGAGTCATCATCCTGCCTGGGTACCCCTGCAGGAGGTGGGACGGCTGGCAGCGGGGCTGGCAGGCTCCCTGGAGGAGCAGATGGCAGGGCTGCGGCAGCAGGAGCAGAACATCATCAACTACAAGAGCAACATCGACCGGCTGGAGGGTGACCACCAGCTGCTGCAGGAGAGCCTGGTCTTTGACAACAAGCACACTGTCTACAGCATGGAGGTGGGGGCCCACTTTTTTTTTTTTTTTTTTTTTTTTTTTGCGGTACTAGGGGTTGAACCCAGGGCCTCGCGCTTGCATGCTTGGCAAGTGCTGGACCACTGAGCTGCACCCCAGGCCCTTTTTTTTTTTTTTTTACTTTTTGAGACAGGGTCTCGCTAAGTTACACAGACTTCCTCTGGTCTTGAACTTGCGATCCTCCTGCCTCCATCTCCCAAGCCACTGGGATCATAGGCGTGCAGCACCACGCCCAGTGGGGGTCCACTCTTAAGAGGACAGGGAAGGCAGCACTGGCTGGGGAAGCCTGGGGTGATCAGAGGTGGACAGAGCATATTTGTCCCAGAAGCGTCCCCAGTTCAGCTTGGCAAGGTCCCCCAATGCACTCATGGGAATGCTCAGACCCAGCGATGCAAAGTGACCCGTCCAGAGTCACAAAGCAGTCTCAAGTCGGGCGACGACTGGTATGGCTGGTCTATCAATGCTTAATACCTAATATATCATTAAACTTTAAAGTAGGAAGGGCTGTTGGGTCACTCAGGGGAACAGAGGACAAAGGCCCAGTGAGGAGGAGGAGTAGCCCAGGGTCATAGAGTGGGCTGGGAGGAGCTGGAGTAGGGGCCAGGCCCTGGCCGCCCACTGACTGGCCCTGCCTCCTGCTGAACAGCACATCCGCGTGGGCTGGGAGCAGCTGCTCACCTCCATCGCCCGCACCATCAACGAGGTGGAGAACCAGGTACTGACCCGAGACGCCAAGGGCCTGAGCCAGGAGCAGCTCAACGAGTTCCGGGCCTCCTTCAACCACTTTGACCGGGTCAGCGGCGGCCCAGTCCTGTGGGGTAAGAAACTGGGGGGCTGGCTGGGCTGGCAGCAGGCCTGACATCCGCCCACCCCCTCCAGAAGCGGAATGGGATGATGGAGCCCGATGACTTCCGAGCCTGCCTGATCTCCATGGGCTACGACCTGGTGAGTGTCGGTCGCCTGCTTCCCAGGAGTGCTATAGGCGCCCTAATCCTCCACACTGATCGCCTCCTGCCCACCTCCGCCAGCTCCTCTACTCCTCATCGCACCCACAGGGGGGCTGTTGAGGGCTCAGAGAGGGAAATTAACTTGGACCCAGTTCTGAGAGGCCCCCAAGGTCTGAACTTGTTTTACCTCCAAGAAAAAGCACCACAGAAGGGTGTGGCCCAGGTAAAAACCCAGGACCAGTGAGCACCAGGGGGCACTGCCATGGGCAGCGAGGTGTCAGCCTAGCATGGAGGACTTCCTAAAGCCAGGGCGGTTAAGGTCTTGGGAGGAAGGAAACACCTTATCCCTGGGGTTGTGCAGGGCAAAACTGGACAGTCCCTGGAAGAGGACATCCTCCTGGCATTAGCACCCATAGGCACCATGCCTGGCCTCTCTCTCTGCAGGGGGAAGTGGAGTTTGCCCGTATCATGACCATGGTGGACCCCAACGCAGCCGGGGTCGTGACCTTCCAGGCGTTCATTGACTTCATGACCCGAGAGACAGCCGAGACAGACACGGCTGAGCAAGTTGTAGCCTCCTTCAAGATCCTAGCAGGAGACAAGGTGAGCCTTGGGTGGTGGAGGGGTTGGCGGGCTGGGCAGGGCAAAGGACCCATGGGGCTCTCAACGCCTCCTCTCCCACAGAACTATATTACCCCTGAGGAGCTGCGGCGGGAGCTCCCAGCGGAGCAGGCTGAGTACTGCATACGCCGGATGGCACCCTACAAGGGATCCGGGGCTCCAGCTGGAGCCCTGGACTACGTGGCCTTCTCCAGTGCCCTCTATGGGGAGAGTGACCTCTGACCTCGACGCCTGTGGTTCTTGATGGAAGAAGAGGCTACTCCCCGTGGCTGATCCCATCCATCCCTCAGAGCAAGGGCCTCAGAGATCTTTCCGAATAAAGATCCATCTGTGGGCCTCTCCCCATCTCCTTTTGGTTCCTGAAGCAGAAGCTGGGCCTTCAGGCTCCTGGCCAGGACCAGCCACACCACCTTGACCAGCCAGGGGTTCCCACTGCCCCTCCTTGCCCTCGGCCACTGAGCACTCACACCACACTGGGAACCAGGACACCTCTTTATTGCTGTTAGAGACAGGTGGTTATAAGTTTCCTGGATGTGGCAGGGGAACTGTCCCCAAATCCAGGGAGACCAGCAATGTTATAGCATCAGACAGAGGACAGCCAAGGCAGGAAGCCAGGGTCTGCTGAGGACAGTGCTGGGGTTAAGACCGAAAGACTTCTGTCCTGTGCCTTACTCGAGCCCGGGGATCTTGCCCCCAGCTTTGGCTGCCATGAAGGCATCTTTCACCCCAAGATCCTCCTAGCTACCACGATTCAACACAGGTGGGGCTGGGGAGGGGGCTGGAGGGAAGAAGGGCCCAGTGCGGCTGCTCACCCTGAGGGTCCCAGTGCCTGACCCTCAGCCAGCTGTGCCTCCCGGGGCGGGGCCGCTCTGGTCGGCACCACGTCCTGCACCAGCGCGTTCCTCAGTCCACCACAGCCGAGCTGGCCATGGTGTTCACACCGCAGGCCCCAGAACCACGATGCAAGTAGTAGTAACCCTGAAAGAGGGGCTTGGTGAGGCACTCCGCACGACGGGGGCGGGGGGGGGCCCGGGGCCAAGAGTGAAGACTCACCTCCTCACCCCAGTCGGGGCCCCAGCTGTTCTTGATGGCCCAGAAGGGGGTGTCAGAGCCTGGGGAGCAGTGCGGAAGGGGTCAGGGCCCCCAATTCTCCAGTCAGAGCCTCAAGCACTTTGCACCCTTCAAATATCTGTCGAGGGGCCGCTATATGACAGGTACTAGGAAAAGAGCAGAAAGGCAGGGGGCCCACCCACCACCCACGCGGAACCCTGGCACAGCCCTGGGGCACAGGGTGGGCACCTGCCCACCTGCCTCTACCATAACTGTTCGCCCGCCCACAACCCTGGCTTCCCCACAACAGAGCAGATGGGAGATTCCCACGGCTGGGGGAGGGACAGGGTTCCTAGGCCTTCCCCAGCTCCCCCTCAGGGGGCCTGAGATGCTCCTGGCCAAGTTCCGCCCGTGGCCTGGGGTGGACCGGTGGATAGTCAGTCAGTGGAACTCACGGTTGCCGTAGCCCACCACCAGCACGGCGTGGTCGATGAGCCATGGGCTGCAGAGGGGCCGCAATGGATGGGCGATCCCACGGCGGTAGAACTGAGGGGGAGAATAAAGGGGTAGGGACCAGCCGAGCAGCGCTGGGGAGGGGTGGGCAGGAGACGGAGCAGGGGCGGCGGGGCCAGGGCCTCACCTGCATGCCGAAGGCGTTGATGGCAACGGAGATCGGGCCTCTCTTGGCCAGCCAGGCCGCCAGCTCTGAGGGGAGGGCAGCATCAGTGGCACCTGGGCCCGGCCACCCACCTGTCCTTGTCCCACCTGGCCTTACCCCGCCTCCCACTTACTCAGCTCATTCTTGCTCAGCTCCACTGAGTCGTTGATGTAGACCTTGGCCTTCTCTGCTGAGAAGTTGCAGGCCTGGATGTGGCCCCGGTAGCTGTAGTCATCCTCTGTCTCCAGCCCTCCTGGGAACAGTGGGGACAGAGGAAGAGCGGGCTCCCGTTTCTCACTCACTCACTCACCTTCTCAGCCAGAAGCACGATGACCCCCCGGGACGCAGGGTCAGGTTCCCCATCCACCCCAGCGCGCAGGCCTCCCCTCTGAGGCATCTCCTCAGTCTGGAGATGAATCCTGGGAGCCAGGGAGGCAGGGGGAGAAAGGAGCAGCTCTGCCTCCTCTCTGAGGGCTCATCCCAGCCTTCCTGGGCCTCCCGGCCTGGGCCTGCCTGCCCCACTCCGCCAGTCGCCACCTAAGCTAGTTCAGATCCCTTCCAATCTCCTGGACGAGGCTCTGTCCAGCCACCTCAGTCCTTCAGCTCGTCATCCTCCTGCCACTTCCGCTCACTGCTGAACTGAGCTGCCAATTGAAGTCCACACCTCCCCTCAGGGGTGAGCGTGTTGCTTCCTAGGTTGGCAGCATTATAAAAACACAGACCTCCAAGCAGCAGGGCACAGTGGTGCACGCCTGTAATCCCCGCGGCTTAGGAGGCAGAGGCAGGAGGATCTCAAGTTCGAGACCAGAGGCAGTCTGCAAAACTTAGTGAGACCCTGTCTCAAAAAGTAAAAAATGGGCTGGGGGTGCAGCTCAGTGGTCCAGCACTTGCAGAGCATGCAGGCGCGAGGCCCTGGGTTCAACCCCCAGTCCTGGGGGGGTGGGGAACAAAACCACAGACCTCCAAGGAGAAAACACCAGGACTCCCTGCTCAGCAAGCTCCTGTTAAGCACCAGGACCCTGCATATACTTTCTCACTTGACAGTTAAGGCAAGCTTAAAAGGTGGGCCTGGAGAGCCCCATTGCACAGATGAGATAACTAAGGCTCTGAAGGAACTGACTTGCCCGAGGTCTTCACCCAGTGAGGATCAGCATTGAGACCAGCACCCACTTCTTAGGGCCCCCCACACTCATGACCCTGGCAGCGTGAGAGGTGGCACCTGCTGCCCCTCCTGGCCCCACTGATGCGTACCCAGATTCTTTATGGCCATGTAAGCATTGGAGGGCAGGCCACCCATGCAGGCCTTGTCCGTCTTGTCACAGTCCAAGAGTTCTAGGAGACAGAAGGCTGGTCCCAAGGAGCCCTTTGGAGAGGCTGGGCGGGGGACGAGGGGCTGGCGCGGGATGCTCACCCTGCTCTGACAGAGAGAGCAGGGCCCCCTGGTTCAGGAACCACTGGCCCTCCACGTTGCCCGTGACAGAGAAGGCCCAGCAGGAGCCACACATGCCCTGCAAGAGAAGGCAGTGTCGGGGCTGGATGCCTTCCCCAGCCTCCATGCAGAGTGCACGTCCCACCCTCCCTTCTGGGGCTCCAACCTGGTCCTTAACTTTGGTGACAGCCCCCATTTTCCTCCAGTCCCATTCAGGTGGGGCGGAGTCAGCTTCAGGCTTGGCTGGGTTCATCTTCTTGATAGGCTCCTCTCGGAGGAGGGGATTCAGATAGATGGTGTGGAACTCCTCCTCTGTAGGCACCGGTGGGCAGGGCAAGGGGGGATAAGGATTTTAAGATAGCCTGAACAAGGGTCCCCCCGGGAGCAGTCCCTGTCTCCCTCAGGCTCCGTGAGGCCTCTGGTCACCACCCCTACCTGTGAGGTCACTGAACTTGGTGATCCCATACTGAGCCGTGCCACGGTCCAGGGCCTGGATCTTCTGGGCTCGCACCATGTTTCTGGCAAAGACAGACAGGCGCCACTGGGCTTCTGAGAACCGAAGAGAGGAGAGGAGGGGCTGGGACCCCAGGCAGATCACACAGGGAGGGTGAGTGGGGATAACAGGCAGGGGTTTCCCCAGGGAGAAGGTGCTTCAGGCCTGAAGCTCTTGTTAAGGAAAATGGCAAAGTGGGAGGGGTGATCAACGTTGGGGGCCAAGCTGGAGGGAAGACTTCCCAAGGATGAAAACAGTAACCGAAATGGAATATAGAGGGCATCACTCAGGAGAGGTCATGGGAAAAGCCATGGAGCCGGGGGCCCTGCAGCAGAGAAAAGCTGGCTGGGCCCATGGTTTCTGACCAGGAAGATAAGATGGGAGAAGGAGACAGGTACTTGGAGTGGCTGCCAGGTCCTGAAAGGCTGGGCAAGAACTCGGGTCCAGATGCACTGCCTCTGTGTCCCTCTCCTCCCTGACATCAAGGTGCCACGTTGGGGGAAGGCCTTGGCCTGACTGGGAGAGGTGCAGCTAAGGCTGGGTGCTCACCATCATTTGACTCGTAAGTCCGGTTATAGGTGGTAACAAAGTTCTTGAAGACGGAAGCCATCTTTTCAGAAAAGTCCTAGAAAGGCAGAAGGGTCTTCATAAGGAGCTCAGCCTGACTTGAGAGCCCTTCTCCAGGGTGAAGGAAGAAGGGACACAAGGCAGCAAGTGGCGCCCCAGATAGGGACTCCTCACCTTGGGCAAGGGATCCTCATTCAACATTGGTAGGAATGAACTGAAAGAATCATTTCTAAAATCTGGACAGGGTTAGAACAAAGAGGAAATCAAGACTGAATCCTAAGTGAAGTCTGGTCTGGGCTATCCCAGCCTCCTCGGGCTATCCCAGCACCTGGAATCTTGGTCTCCACTGGGCCACAGTCTCGCCTCAGCAGCACGTGTCTTCCTAGCTCATGCAGGACTTCGAAGCTGCAGAGCTGGAGAGGAAGTCAGTTTGAGGACTGGCACGGGAAGGGGGTTTAGGTGAGAAGAGCTAGAGGCTCCTGAGATGAGGACGGCCGTCCAGGCGATCACCCCCACGATGAAGAAGGCAGCACCCAGCATCCTGCCACTCACCCTTCTAAAGTACCTTGGTCTCTAGCCCTACGGGTCTGGGAAGTGACTCATGGTTGGGTAGCTGCTACTCTGCCTCTTGACCTGACCCATCACCCCACTTGCTGCATGACTCAGCCTGGGGATGGGGAATCGCAGGAGCCCCACCACTCACCAGGGTTTTCTTGGACACAGGGAGCTCGCACACCATAGGGTTATTGCAGGGCGGCTCCTCCAGGGTGGCCTCCAGGGAGTACAGCGAGCCCTGGCCCGCCTGGATGGAGAAGCAGGTGAGGCGGGCACAGCCACCTCCTCCTCGGTCCCTCCTTCTCTAAGCCCCAGCCCACTAGGGCCTCCCTGCCCGGTCCCAGGCTGGAGGTTCGTCTCTCCGCTGTCCATGCGCCCACCCCAAGTGCAGGCCCAAGTTCCCCTCATCCCTGGGAGCAGGCCCCCACCCGACCCCGCGCGTCCTCACCCGGCGGACGCGCCCGCGCACGGTCCCCAGCACCGCCCGCGTCCCCGCAGCCCGGCCGCGGTTGTACATCTCCAGCGCGAAGCGGGCCGGCTCCATCAGCTCCGCGGACGGCGGCTCCCAGGCCTGCGCGCCCGCCGCCCGGGGTTTGGCGGGGCCGGGAGCCGCGCCCGGGAGCAGCGCCAGCAGCCACAGCCACCACAGATAGGGCGCCATGGCGAAGGCGAAGCCGGCGGCCCGGACGCACCGACCTACGGGGGCGCGGACCAACCGACCGGGCGACTGAGCCATCGCCCGAGGGCCCAGCGTCCCCCCCACGGCCCCGCCACCGCGCGGCCAATGGCTGCCAGCTGCCGGCGCCTGCGTGCTCGCTTATTTACGCGGCGCACGTGGGGCACGTGGGGGATGTGCGGAGGAGAAAGGTGGTCGAGCCGAGAGTAAAACTAATATCTCACTTTTATTCTATGCTTACTATACGTTAACCAATGTATGCCGTCTCCCCTTGATCATCATGGCAATCCTGCGAAGTGGCTACTGTCCCCCATTTTCCAGGTGAGGAAACAGAAGCGTATAGAGATTAAGGCTTGTCAGAGGGCTCATAGAACCGAGCTTGAACCCACCCAGGCAGATGGCGCCAAAGCCTAGTAGCATCGGAGCTGGAGCCTAATCGTCCCTTTGAGGTTTGTCTTGGCATCCATGAAACGGCCTGCGTGGTGATATTCGGAGTTCCAGCAGGCTGTCAGGCTGCTGTGAGGATCAAACGCAATCATGTGAGCATTAGGTAACCACTAAAGCAGTGTGCACAGAAGCAGCAGTCAGGAATCAAAAGACACATTGTATTGGGGAAAGCCGTTGCAAAAGACCTCTTTAAAGTGTTGAAAAGTAAAAATGTCACATTGAAGAGGAAGGTGCGCCTGACTCAGGCCATGGTAGTTTCTGTGGCATCACATGCTTATGAAAGCTAGACGTTGAATAAAGGAGACAGGAGAAGAATTGATGCTTTCGAATCTCGTTGCTGGAGATAAATATTGAATATACCAAAGACTGCCAAAAGAACAACAGATCTGTCCTAGAAGGAGTGCAACCAGAGTGCTCCTTGGAAGCAAGGATGGATAGGCTGCATCTTAATATTTTGGACATGTCAGGAGGGACCAATCCTTGGAAAAGGATATGTTTGGGAGAGTGGTGGGTCAACAAGAAAAAGGAAGACCTTCAACTAGATGTATTGACACAGCGATTGCAACAATGGGCTTACATATAAAAAAGATTGTGTGCATGGTATCGTGTCAGACAGTTTCTTTCTTTTGTACTAGGGTGTCTATGAGTTGGACCCAACTTGATGGCACCTAACAACAACAAAGCAATGTGCACAGAATGAGGCCATTTCCTACATGCATTCAACCACTGTGTTGCTGAGTCACAGCTGAAAACAAACAACAGGAAAAAAAATCTGCAAGTGTAAAGAATTCATTTGAGAATAAACAAAAGGATTACAATCCAAGATGCATTAGATGGTAACCACAGGTGCACCTGAAGAGGGAAGGGAAAGGGAAGCTTTTATTATTAAAAGAGAAAATTCCCATAAACTGCTTAGATACAAAATCCATTAGTGTTGGATCCCAGAGGCAGGAGTGGGTGTCAGCTCATTGGTGAACGTAATGTCTCAGGGAGCATCTTGTCTGAATTGTTGCAGTTAAAGATGTGAAAGGTAATCTTTGTTACAAAACCCAGCACATCCATGAGATGCAAAGCATGGGGTGTGTGGAAAACTCTGGTAGTTTTGTTTTTTAGAAAGTCGTTGAGACAGTTTTTATAGAAAGGCAAAGCATAAGCCCTGCCCCACCCCCACCCGCCACGCTTCCCCAGCTCTGAATTTTGCTGGGTTTGACAGAGTGGCTTCATCTTAGTATCAGCAGTTTTCACAGGAGGCATGCACAGTTGCATTAGGCTGTGTTCCCAGCGCTTACAGTCCAGTGGAGAGCAATGAGAAAAGGACCTTTTCCTGTAAGCTGGTCCTACCGGGGGAAAGGGAAACGGAAGGGAATTGGAGAAATCATAGAAGGGAGTGAGGAATTAGTCTGGACTTGAAAGATGAGAACTGATACTGAAGATCATCTAGTCCAACCCTGACTTTTTACAGTGGCAGAGGTTTAGAGAGGCAAAGTATCGTTCCTGCTCTTCCAAAATCAGTGCTGGAGCCAGATGCCAGCCAGCTGAGAGCTCGCAGCTGCTAGCTGAGTTCTGAGAGGGGACAGACGGAGAGATCCCAACATATGCTGATCTCTGCCTGCTTGGGCTCTTCCCTAGGTGAAGCTCTCTGGGGCCCCTCGACTGTTATAAGAGACAGTCCTAGGTTTGTAAGGTGGCCAGAAAGATCCATTCTGGCCACGGCCTTAGTCTTTTTGCACCTCCTCAAAAGCTCAAGCTCTTGTACACTTTGAAACCTTCACATTTGCTCTTCCCTCAGCCTAATGCCCTGACATCTTTTCAAAAATTATATGTTGACACAGCAGGGCCCAATCAATTGCCTGCAGTCCCAGCTACTTGAGAGGCTGAGCAGGAGGATCGCTTAAACCCCAGAATTCAAGGCCAACCTGGGCAACATAGTGACACCCACCTACATAAGTAAATAAATAATACAAATTAAGTTGTACATGTTTATGGGGTACAAATGATAGGGTTTTTTAATATTTATTTATCTGCAGTACTGGGGAGTTGAGCCCAGGGCCACATCCAGGCAAGGCAAGTGCTCCACCACTGAACTGCATCCCCAGCTCCTTATTGATTGATTGGTTGGTTGATTGATTTTGAGGCAGAATCTTCCTAAGTAATGCAGGCTGCCTCTGGCCTTGAACTTGCCATCCCTCTGCCTCAGCCTCCTAAATCTCTGGGGATTACAGGCATGTGCCACACTGCCCAGCTGATGATGTGATGTTTTTTTGATACAATGCAGAATGACTAAATCAACCTATTAAACTATATACCACCTCACATATTTGACACTCTTTGTGATGAGAACATTTGAGGTTTATCCTATCTATTGATGTTGAAATCCATACTATTCAATTATTAGCTATATTCCCCATGCTGTGCAATAGATCTCAAAGAAAAAATTCAAACCTGTTTCTCTGATCTAACTAAAGCTTTGTAACCTTTTATTTTCCTCTCTCCATTCCCCCTTCCTCTGGTGCCTAGTAACCATCATTCTACTCTCTGCTTCTATGAGCTGAGTTGTTTTAGATTCTGTGTGTAAGTGAGAACATTAGGTTTTTGTCTTTCTGTGCCTGGTAATGTTTTCCAATTCCAACCATGTTGTCACAAATGACAGGTTTTCCTTTTTTTTTTTTTTTTTTTTTTTTTTGAGACAAGGTCTCCCTGTGCAGATCATGTTGGCCTCAAACTGGCATTGATCTTCCTGCCTTAACCTCCTGAGTGCTGGGATTACAGGCACATGCCAGCACAAGTGGCTTTCTTCCTTTCCTTAAGGCTGGCTGGTATTCCATTGTATATACCACTTTGTTTCTTTTTCAGTACTGAGAATGAACAAAGGGCTTCATGCATACCTAATAAGAGCTTTAACACTGAGCTCCAAGCCAGTTGCACACTCTTTTTTCATTCATTCACATCAGTGGACACTGAGGTTGATTCCATAATGTGGCTACTGTGAGTAGTGCTGGATTAAACATGGGCATGCAGACATTTTTGCCAAATCCTGATTTCAAATCTTTTGGATGAATACTCTGATGTGGGATAACTGGATCCCAGACACCTTGTAGTTCTCAGTTTGGAAGTACTTCTCACTGACCCACTGCCCCTGCCATTGGCTGAGCTTGATGTCATTGACTCTTGCTCCAGATTCCCTTTCCCTCCAACCCCCGCACCGCTGAACTTCCTCCCTCACTGGATGGCAATGTCCTGTTCATGGTGGTGTCCTGGGGCCTCAATTCTTGTCTCAATTGTTGCTCCTTCCTCAGCATCTAGCACAGTGCCAAACACACTGAATACCCACTTTGTAAACGTTTGTTGGATAAATGACTGACTCCCTCAGTGTGCCCCACACTGGGTGTTACATTACCCAACTGCTGTTCCATGCATGGCTTTGCTTTTGAGAAGGATAAAAGCTGTGACTACAGTCCTCATTGTCCTGGCAAGAGAATCTCAGAAAATCCTGCTGTTATTGACCCACGACCTTTCACGGTGCCTACAGAAGTCGGCTTACCCACGCAGTCATAGACACTTTCATCTCCTGAAAGGCCTGAAGCTGAATGAATTTAAAACAGGAATTTTTTTTTTTTTCTGGTACTGGGGGTTGAACCCAGGGCCTCACACTTGCATGCTCTGCAAGTGCTGGACTACTGAGCTGCGCCCTCAGCCCATATTTTTACTTTTTGAGACAGGGTCTCGCTAAGTTACTCAGACTGCCTCTGGTCTCAAACTTCCGATCCTCCTGCCTCCACCTCCTGAGCCACTGAGATTACAGGCGTGCACCACCATGCCTGGCTGAAAACAGGAATTTCTCAGGCCCCACATAGACATGGGACATTTCTTACATCTGGATCTCCAGAGACCCACATTGGTATCATACTTAGCCTTTGTGGGAAATAGTCATCTCCTTCTAAGTCTGGTTCCTGACACTGGAGCCACCTGACAAAACAGGATCAGGGGAAGTGGCTCATCTTCTTGCCAGAGTTATGCATGACAGCATAATTATAATTAATGGAGAGGGAGGGGGAATTTGTTTAAAGCTACATGTATGTTACCTCAGGCAATTCTCACAACCCTGCAAGAGAGAAATCATACAATTACAAAAAAGGACACTGAAGTCTAGGCCACGTCCCTGTTCAGGGGCCGAGACAGGGAAGGAATGGACAATGAGGGAGCAGGCAGACTAACAGAGCGCATTGTCAGGAAAGTGGAAGAGCCAGGAACGGTGGCTCATGGCTGTGCCTGGAAGTTTGGGTTTGGAAATGTATACGGGCATTTGGGGTTATAACCTTGAATGAGGCTCTTCTGGTCTTTAGTTGGGCTAAGGATTCTAGACATCCTTCTATATTTGAGACAGTCCTGCATAACAGAACTGTCCCATTCCTGCATGGCTCTCTAATGTCCTACTGGTTATTTATATAAATGGAAAATCTGTTTATAATGATCTGAGCTGAGAACTTGAACTCTGTTATCTGTATAAACACATAATATTATGTGCACAGTTTTAGCATAAACTGAATTTTCCAAGAATGCTACCAAAATATAAATCAAAGGTGGGATTTTCCATGTATGATATCTTTATGAAGGGTTACTCACTTTTGCAGAAGATTGCATCTCTGAAGGCAGTGTCTGCCTCAGGCTGTATTTGGAGCAGTTCCAGTTCACAATGATCTTTTCCTTCCCTTCCAGTGTGATCCTGACTATGTACCTGCAGATTTCTTTAGCATAAATGACTTCCATTTTAGTATTTTATTTTCCCTTTATTATTATTATTTTTGCTTTGTTTTGTGAGACAGGGTCTTGCTGAGTAGCCCAGGCTGCCCCAGAACCTGCTGTATAAACCAGGCTGGCCTTGAACTTACATCAATACTCCTGCCTCAGCCTCTCAAGTACTGGCAGTACAGGTGTGCACCCACGTGCCCAGCACGGGGATTTATTTAGCTCTACCTGCATCCGATCCCATCAGATTTTGGAAGCTAAGCAGGGTCGGGCCTGGTTAGTACTTGGATGGGAAACCTCCTGGGAATACCAGGTGCTGTAGGCTTGCGAGAAGGACTCAGCAACCCACTTCCAAAAAACAAATCAGCCATTGAAAACCCTATGAATAGCAGAGAAGCACTGAAAATAGTGTTTTGTTTGTTATACATAGGGTGGCTATGAGTCTGACACTGACTCAACGGCGCTTAACAGCAACTAACAGCAACCTTTTTTGCTCCAGGTGAGGCAGCAGGAGTCTAGGGGTCCACTGCTGTTATGACTTCTCATTGACACGAGGTGGCGCTGTTGAGGCTCAATCCTGCACCTTCCAGAGTGTCGGCAGCCCTGGAAAAAGTTGAGGGACTCCCTCTCCACTCACCTCCAAGCAGCCAAGGCCCTCCAAAGCACAACCACAGGATCAGGGAGGCAGAGGCAGAGATGAGTTGGCATCGGCCTTAATGGGTGAAAATTAGCCTTAATCCACATCATCTACTGCAGCTAGAAACTGAAACAGAGATCTGGCCTCTCTGCGCTTTGCATGGAGAACAGATATGAAACTTGGCCCCACATTCATATCATTTTCACCCCTGCCCCACCTAGAGAACCTCCCATCTGGCATGCAGCATCACTGTTGCCTCCATTGTTCAGTCCAGAAACCTGGAAACGTCCTTGGTTCTCTCTGTTCTTTCCTGCCTGGCCCCCTGCCCCCACATCCATGGACTTCTCTCCATTCCCACAGTCACTGTGCATGGCTAAGCCACCATCTTTGGTTACCCGACTGCATCCTCTCCAACCTCCCATGTTCCATGAAAGAGATAGAGTCCTCTCCTTCTACCCCCAACATAGGAACACTGCCTGCCCCTCTGGATCATTGTCTCCATCAGTTGCCATAAGCCTCTGAGATTTTCAGGGGCTGCGAAAATGTTGGAAACTGGGAGAATTTTTTAATTTTATTTATTTACTTTTTTTTTTATTTTTTCAGTACTAGGGGTCTGAACCCAGGGCATCGCGCTACTTTTCTAAGCACTCCATCACTGGTCTGTGCCCCAGCCCCGTTTTAAAATTTATTATCTTGGGATAGGGCCTCACTAAGTTACGCAGGCTGCCTCTGACCTCGAACTTGTGATCCTCCTGTCTCCACCTCCTGATTATCTTGGATTACAGGCGTGAGCCACCGCGCCTGGCTGGGGGAAAAGTTCAATTGACTTAAAAAATTTTTTTGATCCCAGAGACTTAGGAGGTAGAGGCAGGAGGATCGCAAGTTCAAGATCAGAGGTAGTCTGCATAGTTTAGCAAGACCCTGTCTCAAAAAGTTAAAAAAAAAAATGGCCTAGGGGTATAGCTCAGTGGTACAGCACTTGCAAAGCTTGGAAGCACAAAGCCCTGGGTTCAACCCCAAGTACTGAGAAAATAAATAAATAAAATTTTGTAGTGAGGTTTAGTAGTGCATATCTGTAATGTCAGTTACTTGGGAGGCTGAGCAGGAGAACCACCAGTTCGAGGCCAGCCTGAACAACCTACTGAGATCCTGTCTCAAAATAAAAAGAACTGGAGATATAACTCAGAGGCAGCTGAGCATACACAAGGCCTTGGGTTCAATCCTCAAAACCACATTTTAAAAATTGCTATGAATTTAATATCTTCAGAATAAATTCATTTTATTTTTTGATTACCAACTATAATATTCATAAAGATTTTAGTACAACAGAGAAGGATTTGTAAATTAGAATTTCTCAACCAGGTAATGTAACTCACTCACCTGTAATCCCAGCAACTAGAGAGGCTGAGGCAGGAGGATCACAAGTTCGAGGCCAAGGGAAGCCCGTCTCAAGATAAAAAAGTAAAAAAGAGGCTGAGCGTGTGGCTCAGTGGCAGAGCACTTGTAAAGTATGAGCAAGGCCCTGAGTTCAACCCCCAAAGTACTGAAAAAAAAAAAAAGAAACAGTAAATAAATTAGTTATCTGAAGTCAGATAATATAAAAAAAACAAGCCAATAAATTCCTTGCAAACGATATTACAGTACCATATTAGTGAATGTGAGACATAGGTGCGTTTGATCAGGTGTGATCAGGTGGGAGCCCTGTCTTAGTTACCTTTCATCACTGTGACAAAATATCAGAGAAAAGAACCTCAGGAAGGACTTATTTTGGCTGTTAGTTTTGGAGCTCACTCAGCTCCATTGTTTCTGGGCCTGAGTGGTGAGGCTGAGGCCAGAAGATTGCGAATTTGAGCCAGCCTGGGCTATATATCTCCAAAAATCAAATAGCTAGACGCCATGGCACATGCCTGTAATCCAAGCTACTTGGGAGGCTGAGGTAGGGACATCAGAGGGCTGAGTCCAGAGGCAGCCTGCACAACTTAGTGAGACTCTATCTCAGAAATAAAAACATAAAAGCAAGAAAACTGTGGGTGCTGGGTGTGTGGCTCAGTGGTAGAGCACTTGCCTAGCATGTGCAAGGCCTTGGGCTCAACCCCAAGTACTGCAATATATATTATATATAACACATATAATTATTATATATATTATATAATATATATCATGTAAAATGTATAGATTATAATAGATATTAGTCTATATTATATATATATATATATATATATATATATATATATATATATATATATTAGTTGTAGTTGTTATTGTGAAAGTTATCAGAATCAAAATGGAGTTGCTTGTGTCAAATCCTAACAAAATAAATAGATAAATAGATAAAGCTGGGGAGTTTTGGAAGAGTGATCTCATGCATGTACCCTGAAGAATAACAACTATTGCAAAGACTTTGCCAGAACCACAACCTTGCACAAAGGCCACCAAAACCTTGTACAGGAAATATGTCTGCAATGGCACATGCCCAACAACCGCTTGTCCAATCTTAGACTATGCACCCTAGTTACTGACTCTAATAGCCAACCAAGAATTATTATTTCAAAATCAGCTTACATAAGCTTATTTTGCCTCTAAAATCTTCCTCTTGCCTTATTGTTGTTGTTGTTAGGTGCCGTCAAGTCTGTATCCAACTCATAGCGACCCTCATAGGGTTTTCAATGGCTGACTGTTTCAGGATTGCCTTGGGAGTGGATTGCCAGGTCCTTTTTGCCGCGCAGCACCCTACCAACTGAGCTAAATCCCAGTACTCAGGAGATCAATGCAGGAAGATCATGAGTTCAAGGCCAGCCTGGGATACCTAGTGAGACTCTATTTCAAGAAATATATATAGCCAGGCACGGTGGCGCATGCCTGTAATCCTAGCGGCTCAGGAGGCGGAGGCAGGAGAATCGCAAGTTCAAGACCAGACGTAGTCTGCGTAATTTAGCGAGACCCTGTCTCAAAAAGTAAAAAAATGGGATGGGGGCGCAGCTCAGTGATCCAGCACTTGTAAAGCATGCAGGTGCAAGGCCCTGGGTTCAGCCCCCAGTACCGAAAAAAATACACACACACACACACACACACACACACAATTTAATGGTTTTTAGTATA
>VMDO01013079.1:22410-59737 GCA_007922755.1 Pedetes capensis | reverse complement strand
ACCTGGATGGGAGACCGCCTGGGAACACCAGAAGCTGTAGGCTTGGGAGAAAGACCTGGCAACCCCCTCCCAAAAATCAATCTGCCATTGAAAACCCTATGAACAGCAGAGAAGCACTGACAATAGTGTTTCCCCTGTTGTACAGAGGGTCGCTATGAGTCGGATACCGACTCGACGGCACCTAACAACAACAACAACATTTTTTCTAACTTTTGTTTGAGTTGGTGATGATTTAAAAACAAATCAAATATGAAGAGGGTGTGAGCCCTAAGAGATCTCGTTTTGTGTATGCAACTATTCTAAAACCTGAAAAAGTCTGAAGTCCAAAACATTTATGGATTTTTTTTATGCTGATAATTAAATTCAGGGCCTGGCACATGCTAGGCACATGCTAGGCACATACTCTACCACTGAGCTGCACCCCTAGCCTGAAATACTTCTAGCCCCAAGCATTTTGGACAAGGGATACTCAATATGTGATTCTGGGGGGTTTTGGGTCACTTTTATTCTGGAACACTTGGCTGGGAATTCCTGGGCCCTGGCAGTTTTCTTAGCACCTTCTCAATATATGGTGCCTGGAGTTCTGGGAAGAGTGCAGTTATGCTTTTGGGTCTGGATGAACTTTGCTTATTCTGGCCACTTTGGCTTAGCTCCCCTTCTAGACAGTGTACAGTGGTCCCTACTGGAATGGAATGCCTAAATCTGCTTACATCCAGGCTCAGCACCCACTCATGGAGTCCCTCCATATAGCAGGGGCTGGGATTTAGCTCAGTTGGTAGAGCGCTGCTCTGTACTCCCTGAGGTCCCAGGTTCAATTCCCAGCACCACAAAAATGGGAAAAGGATGTGGCAATCTACTCCCAAGGCAATCCTGGAAATAATCAGCCATTAAAAACCTCATGAGAGACACTACTCAATGGCACCTAACAACAACAACAACAACAACAACCATGCAGATACTGTCTGAGATAGGTTCTTTTGATCCTCACAGTAAATCTGTCATATTAAGATTACACTATCTCTAATCTATTTGACTACAGGTTTTTAAAAAAATCTTTAAAAACTTAATACCATCCCACAGATGCACTTGAATAAATGCTGCTTTAGATTATACTTTCACCGAATCCATTAGTCAAATCCCAAATGCTAATATAATTTAAAGAGCCTCCTGTCTTTCAAGCCAAGTGACCACAGACACCTTTCACTTTCCTCTTTCTAGATTTACATCACGACAGGCATAAATCCCTAAACACTGAAACTGTGAAAATGCTTTTAAAGA
This sequence comes from Pedetes capensis, assembly GCA_007922755.1. Lineage (NCBI taxonomy): Eukaryota > Metazoa > Chordata > Mammalia > Rodentia > Pedetidae > Pedetes > Pedetes capensis. The sequence continues at coordinate 58,459 of VMDO01013079.1, read as the reverse complement.
AGTGGGTCCATCTAAGCAGGAGTATTACTCATACATTTGGGTTAAGCCCCCTCTAGTGTGTTTGAATGCTACATGGACAGCTCATATGGCCACTCTGAAGTCCTCACAAGTTCTGGGACATGAGCTGTTCCCTTCTGACTTCTTTCCACTTCTTGCAGTTCCCTCATCCATTCTGGAATTGGTCGACGACCACCATGGCTCTGGCGGGGGACAGACTGTGAGGTGCACAGCCGAAGGCATACCTCTTCCTGACATTGAGTGGATGATTTGCAAGGATATTAAGAAGTATGGAAACCAGATGTTCTATATTCTTGTGTGGTCAGAATGTTTCTCCCTTGACACAAAGGACCTCGAATACATTTCATTTCTTTGGCTGGCCCTTCTCTGTATTTGTGATTCTTACTTGGCCTGAGACTCATGTTACTCATATGCTATAAGATAGGGTTCTGAACATGGGTCCCAGCTTCCAGATGGGTGTGTTTGTGTGTGTTTGTGGGATATGTGTGTGCATGAAGAGCTCTAAGAAGGTCTATGGATTTAATCGGATCCTTAATATGCTTAATATGAAAACAAGATGAATTTTAGGAGCCACTGCCTCTGAAGACTTTTACCCTGGCTGTTTTTCTTTTCTTTTTCTTTTTGGTTGTTGTTGTTTTGTTTTGTTTGGACAAGGTCTTGCTATATAGCCCAGGCTGGCCTGGAACTTCATATGTAGCCCAGGGTAGCCTTGGATTTGCCTTTCTCTTGCCTCCTGAGTGCTGTGATTATAGGCGCATGCCTCAATGCCTGACACCTGGTCCATATTTTTACCTCACTTTTCTTATTTGGAGGACTTTGTTTCAGTGGCTAGACTGGCAATGTGAACCTAGATGAAAGTGGTACTGTGGAACTGCTCACTCCCTACTCCCCCATGCCCTCCTGCTGTTTGGTGGGAGTTAACTCACCATCTCCTCCTTCCTCCCTCCTTCTTCCACCTTCTTCAATGAGCACATGAACGGGTTTGTATTTCTCTCTGTGGCAACTGGCTGTGCTCAGAAGCCTCGGTTGCTTCTTCCTGAAGGCTGAGACCCCTGCCCTACCCCCGCCCCCCTTGGGCTAAGGGATGACTTGGATGCTTACTAGAGCTGGAATCTAGGTTTTACAACTCAATCCAGAGGAGTGTCCCAACATAGTGACATGTTAGAGGATCTTCCCCATGAGGTGGTAAAGAGGAAAGGTGCTAGGCCTTGTTGAAGGGGTGGGAAATTGGGATCATTAAACATTCTTCACGTTGAATTGCTGAGGTTGCTCATACGTTCCAGATTTTGAATGTGAGCTGGGTGTGGTGGCACATACCTATAATCCCAGCAACTTGGGAGGCAGAGGCAGGAGGATCACAAGTTGGAGGCCAGAGGCAGCTTGCATAACTTAGTGAGATCTTGTCTCAAAATAAAAGTGAAAAATGGGCTGAGGGTGCAGCTCAGTGGTAGAGTGCTTGCAAAGCATGCACAAAGCCCTGGGTTCAACCCCCAGTACCACAACAAACAAAAAATAAAACAAAATAATAAGAATAAAAAGATTTTGAATGTGGAGTTATGTTTTATTGAACTTATCTCTGCCTCCTTCATAAACAGTTACCTTCCAGTTATCCATGTTCAGGTCATTTCCTCTTGAGTATGTGCAAATGAGTTTCAATGTTAATATGCCCATACGGTAAGAAAGTCAAACTGTCAGTGCCCCCAAATGTAGACAAGGTTAGAAGTGTGGACAAGGTCACTCCATGACTCCCAATAATTGGCTTTACATTTATGTCCTTTCTCTGTCTAGATGTAATAATGAAACTTCGTGGACAATTTTAGCCAACAATGTCTCAAATATCATCATGGAGAGCCACCCCCGAGACAGGAGTACCGTGGAGGGCCGAGTGACATTTGCCAAGGTGGAGGAGACCATCGCAGTCCGATGCCTGGCTAGGAATCTCCTCGGGGCTGGGAATCGAGAGCTGAAGTTGGTGGCTCCAAGTAAGTTGCTCAATAGTCAGGACAACTCCAGGTCATCAGCCGAGCCCTGTCTTCTCAGGTGGGACATAGAACCCCAGATAGGGTTGTGTAGGAATGGAAGGTACCAAGGCAGAAAGTCAGCTATGACTGTATTTAAAGTGTCTTTTTTGGGCTCGAGGGCCTTTTTTCCAGGTTCTCACACAAAGCTGCATTATGTGGACATTGTGCTTGTCTAATAGTGGAGCTACTCAGTCTCTTTAGTCTGAACATCTGTGTGTGGGGATGGACAGTGAGGAAGAAGAACCTTTTATCTCATTATTCCTTACAACAACAGGAACAGCCAAGATAAACAAATAAACAGCAACAACAAAAGGGATGAGTGACGTCAAAGGAAACAAATAAAATGCAACCTTTCAAAAGCAATTTCATCATAAAGCTTATGAAGTAGAAGTTTCTGCCCATACAGTAGTTCTCAATCCATTTTATCAGTATTTATTGTTCCCATTTAAATTGTTCAAAAGAGTAATCTTAGACCATCTTTGGAGAAAATGTTGAATTCCTCAGATTGAATTTTGTCCCTTGCTCTTCCCAGGGAAGACTGGCATAGTTTCATGGGGGCAGGTGTTGGGGACGTGGTGTGGCATTCCTAACCTGCCCAGGCCGCTCTCACACTCCTCACTAGCAGTGAGAGATTCCCAGCCAGGCACCACCCTTCCTTCCTGCCCCTTTGCAGATCTGTGAGCAGATTCTCCACTGTATCCCTCTGTCTTGTCCCCTAGCTCTGCGTTCTGAACTCACGGTGGCAGCCGCCGTCTTGGTGCTGTTGGTGATTGTGATCATCTCACTCATCGTCCTCGTGGTCATTTGGAAGCAGGTAAGTATTTTCTCAAAGGTCTTTGAAGCCAATCAGAAGAACAGCAGCCTCACTGAGCACCTGGCCCAGAGAAGAGGCTGAGTAATTGTAGGTGGAATGAACATCATTGGCCCCTCCTGTATTCAGTCACTTTGCTGCTGCAGTGATGCTCTGGTGCCTTGAGACTTGGGTGATTCACCAGTTATCTGTCTTGGTCATTTATAGAAACCAAGGTATGAAATTCGCTGGAGGGTCATTGAATCAATCAGCCCTGATGGACATGAATATATTTATGTGGACCCGATGCAATTGCCTTATGACTCAAGATGGGAGTTTCCAAGAGATGGACTAGTGCTTGGTAAGCTCCTGTGAGGATCACCTCCCAGGACTCTATTCTCATTTGTACATGACTTTACTATTTATAGGGCTGGAGCAGAATAAGAGACCTGAGTTCTGCTTGGTAAGAACTACACAACAGAAATTTGCTTACAGAGCCAAGTGTGGTGGTGTATACCTGTGATCCCAGCATCTGGGAGGTTTAGGTGGGGGGAATACAAGTTTGAGGCCAGCCTGGACTATATAGTAATACCCTGTCTCATTTTTCCCCTTTCTTTGATTTCAGAAATATATTTCCATCTTGAAAATGAACTGGGTAGGGAGCTCAAGGACAGAGCATTTGATTAGCATGTGAGAGGGTCTAGGTTTTATCCCTAGGACTGGGAAAAAAATGTGAATTCTATCATTAGAATGAGTTTTTAAGATCTCATACCAAACAAATTATGGCTAAAGAAAATTTTATGTGCTGAACGCAGTGGCACACACCTGTAATCCCAGTGATTTGGGAGGCTGAGGCAGGAGGATCTCAAGTTTGAGCCCAGAGGCAGTCTGTGCAACTTAGTGAGACCTTATCTGAAAAATAAAAGATAAATAATGGGCTAGGGGTGCAGGCCAGTGGTAGATCACTTGCAAAGCATGTCTGAGTCCCTTGGTTCATCCCCCAAAAAGGTGAAAAAAAAAAAAAAAAAAAGAGAGAGAGAAAATAAAAAGAAAAGGGGAAATTTTGTGAAATGGGAAGAGATTATACAAAGGCTTAGCAAAGGTATCAGCCAAAATGACTTTGCTTTGGAAATGGCACAAACTGAAAATGAAATGAATTTCTGTGATAAAAAAAGGACTAATTGAGGCATGAATGAAGATAACCACAAAGTGTGGTCTGTCTCAGTATATTCTGAGGATGCGTAGGATACTTCTTTGTACTTTTGGACTACAGGGTATAAAAATATACACACATTTTGAAGCAAAACGTGTAAACATCACCAAAGCCAACTTGTCCCAGATTTCAGACACTTCCATCCTGGGTGAGATGAAGTACATGAAACCCAAGCGAATTCTGTGTTTTGTTTCATTTTGTTTGTTTGTTTGTTTTAACCACATTCTGAATAAATGCAAACAAAATAAAGGCAAATGACAGAGGTTTTGTCACAATGAATAATCTTGCCAAGTGCAGTTTTTAATTACCCACCTGTCTCATTCCAAAATAGGGCAGAGTTTAGGTCTTGGGGAGTTAGGCAGAAATCAAACAAGGTACCCTTGCTGCTCCCAATTTCGATAGCTTATCCCTAAGCTTTCTTTATTATATTCTCACAACTCTTCCCCCCAAAGGGGTGAGGAGCTTAGAGAAGTTAAAAAGTAATAAAATATGAGGGGAAGCGGGTCCTATCTCTGCTATGCGCTGTTTTGCCTTTGGGCTCCTGGGCAGGGCTGAGTTGCTGGTGGAGCAGCACCTTCCCAGGTACAAATCGGCAGCAGTGCCCATGTGTTGAAAGGGTGGTGCTGGGTCATAGTGTCTTCCATAAGCTGAGTCCTTCTCTGGCAAGGCTGCCCATAGTCAGAGCAGAAATTATGATTATAAGCTCTTAGATCATGAGCTCTTTAAGGGCGGGGACCATAGTTTCAGTATCTCCTTGTTCCTCCCAACACAAGAGAAAGGCTGTGCTAAGGGCCTGTGTAGCCTCTCGTGTAGTGCCCTTCCTGGCAAATAGGCAGTAATAAGCCTAGCCTGAAGTTTTCACTTTTGCGTTCCTTGCCATCTGTGGTATTTTGAATCCTGAAGTGTTTCCAACGGCTAAGGATTTATTGATGCAAAGGATGCCTCTATTTGCATGTGGGAAACAAGAGTTGAGAACTAGGGGGTTTGGCGGGAATCCATAGAGGCAAGCGTAGAGGAGCCCAGGGCCTGGCCAGCACTGAGCTGGGAGCCAGAGGATTCACCCAAGGAGGGCTGCACCCTCCTCACTCCCGTCTGTGCTTTCCTTTCTGTTGCAAATGCTATTTCACGAAAGCAATTACACTAATTTCTTTCCCTGTGGGCTCAATTCTTTTTTTGACATGATGACTTGGAGGAGTAATTAGACAATACAGGAAAAATATGCACCCAGCTGCACACCCGTGAGTGCTGGCCATGGCCAATAAAGCTGAGGAGACGCCTGGAGCTGGCATGTGTTGATGGCTCTGCTTGTCCACAGGTCGGATCTTGGGATCTGGTGCATTTGGGAAAGTGGTCGAAGGAACAGCCTATGGATTAAGCCGGTCCCAGCCTGTTATGAAGGTAGCCGTGAAGATGCTCAAACGTAAGTGCTGCTTCCTGGTGATGCAAAACCTTGTAGCTAGTAGGTAGAGATTTAGGATTACATCCTGGTTCTTGGGAATCTAGTTTTTCTGTGTGTTTAGACTACTTTGTCAATTAGGTTTATTTTGATTGCTCTTGTCACTCATAGGTTGGAAAACCAGGAGTTATTATTTCTAGTGACCTCTTTTTACCCTAAAGACTAGGGACTAGTCATCAGATTCTAGACTGAGTAGACCATCAGCTCCTCATTTAGACTCTTGGTAAATAAAATGACATTGACTTTCCAAATTAGCTACCCTTTTGGATTTTTTCTGAGAATTAGAAGTAGGTAGTTCAGTACATGGTTTATTTCTTCAACAGCCACAGCCAGATCCAGTGAAAAACAAGCTCTCATGTCTGAGCTGAAGATAATGACTCACCTGGGGCCACATTTAAACATTGTGAACTTGCTGGGAGCCTGTACCAAGTCAGGTAGGCTCACTGCCCAGGGACGAGGGTTTGCACTGAACACCTGTGGTTGTGAAACCTGTTGAACCAGGCTCAAATCCCGCTCACCACCCCCAACATGCCAGTGAGTGACAAAGCTCTTCAGCAGAGTCCACTGGTTCCACTGAGTTGATGGAAGCTCATTGTTTTTAAGCAACATCTCCTGTCAATCCAAACATAGCAGCAATTCATGGCTTTTCTAGTCTTCGTTTTTATACTCATCTCCTAACTGATCTTGGTCCCCACAGGCCCCATTTACATCATCACTGAGTACTGCTTCTATGGGGATTTGGTCAACTATTTGCATAAGAATAGGGATAGCTTCCTGAGCCGGCACCCTGAGAAGCCAAAGAAAGAGCTGGACATCTTTGGATTGAACCCTGCTGATGAAAGCACAAGGAGGTGAGTATGAAGGGAGACATCGCTATATCATTGTCTTACAAGCCTCACAGGTGGAGAGAACTCATGTCCGGATAGATTTTGTGCTTGGACATTCAGTGCCGGAAGTAGAAAGACTTGAGGGTGTCCAACCTTTTGGACACATTGAGAAAGGGGCATTTTCTTGAGCCACACGTATATTACATAATACAGTTAGTGCATCACAAAGAAAATAAAAGACAGAAAACACAGGGCTTCATTATTACCTGTCCTGGCTTGTGGATTGGACATGCCTGGCTTAGAGTCTGCCCAGTTGTCCATGTCAGTGTGTCTGGATAACATGATGTCTACAGGTGTTGTAGACTGGGGTATCATGTGGAAAAGCTGTATTGGTAGGTTCAAATGGGAGTGAGAGCTAGAATCATTCTGGGAACTATTCTTCTATGAAAGGTGATCCACTTAGGATATGTAAAATGCAGCAGTGGCCAGGGGTGCCTGAGCTTCTGTGTCTTGTGAGAAACTGAGAAGATTTATTTATTTATTTATTTATTTATTTATTTATTTATTTGCAGTACTGGGGATTGAACCCAGGGCCTCGCACTTGCATGCTCTGCAAGTGCTGGACCACTGAGCTGCACCCCCAGCCCATTTTTTTACTTTATGAGATAGGGTCTTGCTAAATTACACAGACTGCCTCTGGTCTCAAACTTGTGACCCTCTCACCTCCGCCTCCCGAGCAGCTGGGATTACAGGCGTGCAACCCCTCACCCGGCTAGAAACTGTCTTCAAGCTTAAGCAGAACCTAGGCCTATCAATCAAGCCAATGGTAGTGGTCTTCATTGCAGAAACCTATAAGTAGCTATAGAGATCTCTAGACATGAAGTTCTATAAGGTCAGTGTGTACACTGACTTCACTTTGTATTAAATTACTTAATGGATATCCAAGGGGTGCTAAATTTATAGAATAGGAGGAGCTATCTGTCCAACCAATATGGAACATGGCCCAGATTCACAGCTTATGAATTGAAAGAGAAAGGATAATGATAGACAATGTCATGAATTTTTCCAATTTTAATAGACTCAGGACATTTTATGAGTCTGTGGCCCCCTTTCTTCTATGTAGCTCTTTGGGATTTCAGTGCTCTTGCTAAGGAGTGAAACTGAAAATAAATAAGTAAAAAAATATAGAAGAAAAATGATGGCAGCTGATATTTGTGGAGCCCCAATAATCTCAAAGTGTTTCCTATTTTTGTAAATGGGGTTCATTCTTCAGAATCTTCAGAAAAATACTTCTTTCATCCCAGATTGTTATTGTCCTTACATGCCATTGAAAATTTCCTTCCTTCACAGTACCTTTGAGCATGAGATGATCTGTATATTTGTGTGATTATTTGATTAACGCTCACCTCCCTGCCTAGACCACCCCGTGTGCAGAGTGCATATAGGTTTTGCTTTTGGTCACCCTGTGGCCCCAAGGCTTATCTCAGTACCTGGTACATGGCAGGTGTTCAAATAGCATCCACTGAATCACTTACTGAGTGGCCACTCTAGAGGGCGACCCTGAGTAAGATTTCTTTGTTTTTACAGTTATGTGATTTTATCTTTTGAAAACAATGGTGACTACATGGACATGAAGCAAGCTGATACGACACAGTACGTCCCCATGCTAGAAAGGAAAGAGGTTTCTAAATATTCGGACATCCAGAGATCGCTATATGATCGTCCAGCCTCGTATAAGAAGAAGTCCATGTTAGGTAAATGTGTGTGTACTCCTTCCGGGTATCATGACCTTCTGGTGGCTTAATATGGTATTGAAAATACTCAGGTGAACATGATGATGAGTAGATCGTCCAGTCCCACATGGTCCCTAAATGCAGGTCTGTTCAATTGGTCTCTGATGTATCTTTATATGTTTGTAGCCTGTGGGTCTAAAAGAATAAAGATGGGCTGGGGATGTGGCTGAGTGGTAGAGAGCTTGCCTAGCATGCATGAGGCCCTGTGTTTGATTGCCAGCACTGCATATCTATCTATCTATCTATCTATCTATCTATCTATCTATCTATCTATCTACTTACCTATCTATGTATAGGCTGGGGGTTTAACTCAGTTGGTAGAGTGCTGCTCCACACTTTCTGAGGATCTGGGTTCAATCCCCAGCACTGCAAAAATGGGAGCAGGATGTGGCAGTCCACTCCTGAAACAATCAGCCATTGAAAACCCTATGAGGGTCGCTATGAGTCAGAAATGACTCGACAGCATCTAATATATATATATGTGTGTGTGTATATATACGTATATATATGTGTATATATATGTATATATATACATACACACACATATATATAAAATATGTATGTTGTATATATGTATATGAATAAAGACAGACTTAATGTAATCATTTTCTCAAACTTTAAATGCAGTTGCTTTACATAATTTATTCTGATATAATGATCTTTCTTTTTTGTTAATGTCTTTTCTTTATTGAATGCATGGTGATAATTTTTTTTTAGTGCACTTATTTGATAAAGTTGAAAGTTGATGATCTTACACCATTTCATCATAGTTTTTTTTTTCTTAAGTTTCATAAGACTTTGATACATATGAGTTCAATAACCCTTGCTTTTAACTTTCCTAACATCCAGTATATGATAGAAACTGGAGAGTAGACAATTTGAGGTTATATTTTCTGGTGTTTCTATTGACTTGTTTGAAGGCAGATCTGTCTGTTTTCAAACACAGAGGCATATGTGGTAGAGTTGAGTTGATCTATAAACCTCACAGTGCCTAGTCAATGCCATGCTAGATGGACCACCTTACATCTGGTCTGGGGCAGATCCTCAGGGCTCTAGTCAAATCACAGAGGAGGAGTAGGTGGCTGCTACATGAGTCTGATCTTGGCTTTTCCTATGATCTTGCCTCTTTGGGTCTGAGCCCTCTCATTGGCTGATGCAACAGTTTTGAGCTGCCACGGAAATAGTCTTGAAAATCACTAATGTGCTCTGAATGCTTTCAGGGTTCTCGAGAGAAAGGTATAAGCCATTGAAAAAAAGAATGTGCTTGTTTTGCAAAGCTCTGTACACAATAACGTTTTCCATTTCTGCAGTTCCAAGTTCTATTCGCTTCATGTTGCCAAATGGGTGAACTTCCAAGCACTTTTTAAAGTTTATCCAGTGAGAATTATCGGAACCAATGCTTCCTATCCCCTCCCATATGGTTAAAAATAGTTTACATTGCTTCCCAGGCTGAGCTGGTGGACTTGGCAGAGATGTCAAGGGACCTGAGTCATGCTCAGGCCCAGACCCTGTTGGCAGGCAGACCACTGTTTTCTGGCCTTCTCATCGCTGGCTGAGAAAATGTGAATGGCTGGAGCTAATCTTCACTTGCCTGAAAATTCTCAAAAAGAATTGAGAGCTGCTGGCCTAGATTGCCTTCTTCCTCGAAAACTCTGGGACCCTTCCAGATGGGACAAATTGGGTAAAGTGGATAAGTTACAAACAAAGAGAAGTCAGTGCAAAATCATTGGCATTAATCGTTAAGATTGCTACTTCTGTTTGGTAGTTGATTTAATTGACAAATTATAAGCAAAGTGCTTGTGAAGTTAGCTTTAAAAAGAAAATAAAACAATTCCCAGAAACTACTTTTCTCAAAGGCTGGGGTTTAGCTCAGTTGGCAGAGTGCTTGTTTTGTGCTCTCTAAGGCCCTGGGTTTGATCCCCAGCACCTTAAAAATGGGAGAAGGACCTGGCAGCCCACTCCTGAAACAATCAGCCATTGATAACCCTATGAATAACACAAAAGCACTGACAATAGTGCCGGGTATGGCATAATGTCGGGGCATGTTATGTTCTGTTGTACAAAGGGTCACCATGAATTGGACCCAACTGGATGGCACCTAACAACTTTTCTCAAAGGGTCCTTGTGTATATTTGTCACTGAAGATTTTAGTGTGTATAGGTGTATGAGTTTTAAAGGTGGCTGAGGTGATTGATTGCTAACTAAGGTAGAAAAAAGATATCTGGGGGCAAATAGACAAACAAAAATCTATGTGGGAACCCCTGAAGGAGATCAGTTTAGACTGGTCCTTATGGCTATATGTGTAAACACACACAGACACACGCGCATAAAACAGGTTTTCATTTTTGCGTGCAGGTTAATATCTCTTATCTGAGATGTTTGGAACGAGAAATGTTTAGTTTTCTTTTTTAGACTTTTGAATATTTGCATATATATATATATATATATATATATATATATATATGAGAGAGAGAGAGAGAGAGAGATCGATCTTAGGGATGGCAGCCAAGTCTAAACACAAAATTCATTTATGTTTCATATACACCTCACACACATAGCCTGACAGTAATTTCATAAAGTATTTTTAGTGTGCCTGTGTTGTGACTATGATCTGTCACATGAGGTCTGGTGCGGAATTTTCTACTTTTGGTATCATGTTGGTGCTCAAGAAGTTTTGGATTTTTGGAGCATTTTGGATTTCAGATTTTTGGGCTAGGAATGCTCAACCTGTATACATTTCTTTTTGGAAAAAAAAAAGATTTTCTTTTCTCTCTCTCTCCCTCTCTGTCTCTCTTGCTTTCTTTCTAGTGCTAGTGATCAAACCAGTGCCTCATGCATGCTAGGTTAAATGCTCTTCCACTGATCTACAGCAAAGCCCCTTTTGAATAGTTTATGTATTTCCCTGTGATGACTAGATACTATAAGAAAATACTTTTGGTTGTGTTCTCTATACAAGCCTCTGCAACCTGCAAGTAGCTCAGCCCAGCAAGAGTCACTGTGGTGGTTGAGGTCTCATGTTGTCTGCCAGCAACAATGTGTTTAATTCCTTTTCTGCAGATTCAGAAGTCAAAAACCTCCTTTCGGATGATAACTCAGAAGGCCTCACTTTGTTGGATTTGTTGAGCTTCACCTATCAAGTTGCCCGAGGAATGGAGTTTTTGGCTTCAAAAAATGTTAGTTCAAGGAACAGAGATCTCTTTTTTTGTTTTGTTTTGTTTTGTTTTGTTTCATGTTTGCCAGGGTCTTTCTATATAACACAGACTTGCCTGGAACTTTCTCCATAGTTCAGGTTGACCTCAAACTTGTGATCCTTCTGTCTCAGCCTCCTGAGGGCTGAGTGCTGGGACCTCTTTAGACCCAGCCACAGGTTCAGGGTGAGGGAATTGTGGAAGGAGACTTGGGAGGGAGTCTTGGTGAGGCTGTAACAGTAGCTCCTTCTTGGTTACCTTCCTCTCTGTCTTTTCCCCAAGCAGGGATGGGAGCCCGAGATCATTGGGTATCAGCTTTCCTCCAGCGTTTTCTGTTCCTTGAGAACGTTTGAGGGGAGGGTGAGTCTTATGCCAGGGCACCTTCCTGAGGTGTGTGCTAAGTGGCTCCAAGTGCTGTCACAGAGAAGCAAGTCTTGTCAGAGTGCTGCTGTCAGGCCACAGCTGGATTGACCTTGAAATTGTATCTTCCCTTCCCATGCAGTGTGTCCACCGGGACCTGGCTGCTCGCAATGTTCTCCTTGCACAAGGGAAAATCGTGAAGATCTGTGACTTTGGCCTGGCCAGAGACATCATGCATGATTCAAACTACGTGTCAAAAGGCAGCGTACGTACCTGGCACTCACTCTCCCTCCTTTTAACCTCAGAAGTCAAGTGTTGCTTCTTGCCATTCAGTGCTCAACTTTTTAACACAGAGCCCAGGGGATTCATTATTTGGGTCCAGGCAAAAGTAGGAAAAGCCCAGGCTCAAGCAGGCAGAAGGCCTGGGTGTGAGTGCCAGATCCACACCGCACTGGGGCTGGGATTTGTGGCAAGTTCCTTGGCCATTCCATGCCTTGGTTTCCATCTGTTGTGTACTCATCCCCTGAGTTAATGTGGGGATTACAGCAGGGAATTCACGGAAAGTGGCTGGCATATAGAAACACCTAGGAAGTGTTACCTCTTAATAAGTAAACTGTGGATATGCATATGTAAGCACACATTTTAAAGAAGAGTGTCTCTAGTTTTTAAGCTTTTATCAGATTTTCCAAGGCATATGTGACTGTTATAAGGTTGTGTCCAACCTTTTGGCATCCCTGGGCCCCATTGAGTCAATAGGAATTGTCTTACGCCACAAATAAATTATGTAAAAATATATAATATTATATGTTGTTGTTGTTAAGTGCCATCGAGTCGGAGTCCGACTCATAACGACCCTATGTACAATAGATGAAACACCATTGTTAGTGCTTCTCTGTTATTTATAGGGTTATCAATGGCTGATTGATTTTTGGGAGTGGGTTGCCGGGTCCTTCTCCCAAGCCTACAGTACCTGGTGTTCCCAGGCAGTCTCCCATCCAAGTACTAACCAGGTCCAACCTTGCTTAGCCTCCGAGATCTGATGGGATGGGATACCACAGGCAAGCATTATATAATATAGTTAGTGCATATACATAATAAGGGGGGTCATGAAGAAACTAAATGCTAAAAACACGTGATGTTAAATAAAGGATTTTGTGGGCCACATTACTACCTGTCCTGGACTGCATGCAGCCCGCACACTATGGGTTGGACATGCCTAGTTACGATCATTTGATTCAATATAACTTAGAGGCACTGTTTCCTTAAAGATAGTTATTGCATCGTCTACTTGAATCATCCTCTCCTCCTGTAAACAGATGAAGTAGCTTAGGATACATTTGTCACCTGTATGTCCAATTCCACATCACTCCACCACCTTGTTTGTGAGACAGTTCACTGTGGTCGCTGCATACACAGAGAGAAGGACACAGGCTTCTGTCCCTGCTCTGTGCCTCAGTTACTCTTGTGGCTGTGACCTTAGCCATGGCTCTCCCTGGGCACCTTGAACAAAATCACTGAATATAGGTGGAGCTGATTTCTGACCTGTTCACTCACAGTTAGGAATCTGTTATCTCCCCAGCAATCTTGGGGAGATGAAGAATGCTGATACGGCTGCTTTATGTATCTGCCCAGTATTTCCACTGAGGTTTACACCAGCGGCACAAGAGAGGGTTTAAAATTCATTTCAGTGTCTGACTGTAGCAGTGGAAAACTACTGCTTATTTCTTAAAGTTCAGAAACCGTAATTGGCTCACAGATCACTGGATCTGTTCTTAATTTTGTTCCTGGAATGCCTGAGAACAGGAGCATGCCCTGTGCGGGTCTTACACTTCCCAGGTAACAATTCAGAAGCAAATGTTTTCGAATGTTATTCCTTGGGAAGAGATAAAACCAACATGACCGTTCATCAAGAGTCACATATTCATTAAGAACCCACGAGGTGCCAGGCTGTGAGAGCACAGCAGTGGATGACACACAGGAGACCAGATGTGGGGAAGGTCTTTAGTGCAAGCGATCTGTAGCCCGAGAGGGACCCCTTTCCATTCCTGCTGCTGCATATCGTCAGTGCACAGCCTGGGGGTTACCGTCCTCCCTTCTTCCCCGCAGACCTTCCTGCCCGTGAAGTGGATGGCCCCCGAGAGCATCTTTGACAACCTCTACACGACCCTGAGCGACGTCTGGTCCTACGGCATTCTGCTCTGGGAGATCTTTTCTCTTGGTATGGGCCTTTCCTCTTGGCTTGCTTGTGCTGTTCTAGAATAGCACTGGAAGGGAATTGTGTTTGCCCCAGCTCCAGGATGGTAATCGATGTTGAGATACGTGTTGCAGCCACCGTGAGGCCTTTAGAGGGGGCCTCTGGGCCTCACCCCGCCTCTGCCCCTCTTTTCCTGTGCACTAAGCCAGGGTGACTTGCTCCCACCAAAAGTGCTCCCAGTGACATCTGTGCCTGGCTACCTTTGTGGCCTTTGGGTTAAATGGTTCACCAGTGTGGTTTCCTCTCACTTGATGGCGACCGGTGCTCAGGTGGAAAGAAGTGTGGTGAGGGAAAGGGGAAAGACTCCCCTGCCTGGTCATCATTCTGGAGGAGAGGAACCTCCTGGGTATTTGGTTAGTCAGTCACCAGGGTCTGAACGAGTCAGGTGTCCCTGCTGCCAGGGGAGGGCCCTACGAGAAGGATGAGGCATGACCGTGACCTCCAGATGGTTCAAATGGGGAGAGAAGACTAATGCTTAGAGACAAACCAGCGGGTGCTGACTTAGAATTGCAATGTGAGTCCAGAGAAAGGAGAAAGGAATCGTGGAGTAGTTTTGGAGGACTTTGGAGAGGGAACTCAACTTGATTTGGCACTGGCTAAAAAATAGTGAAACATGCATAAGTGTATCCTGTTATCCATCCTTGGCCCTCTTTTCCTATCCTACTTCTCCCTCTGTGGAGGGTCACCATGGATCATCCCAATTTGTGGCTTCCTAAGGGTATTAAAATAGGAATTATGTTGACATTTCAAGCGTGAACTTTGATTTTTGCTATAATGACTTGAACAATTCTGATGCAAATGACTTCATTGCCTTTGATGATTTAGAATTTCCCCTTGCTTTTTTAGTCTGCTTGTAAATGTAGATGCAGTAGTCAGAAACACGGAGAAGCACTTTAGTACTTTTTTTTCCTAAAGATGCACAGTGTTTGCCTAAGGTACTTGGACTTGAACAGCCTAACATCCTAATTAAGATCTGAGCCAGGCTCTGTGGGTAAGGAGATGATAACACTTCATTTCCTTCAATGAGTCAGGATGTCAGGGCTTTAGAATTGCAGGTGTTCCCCAGTGTGCTCTGTCACCTAGCTGTTCCAACAGTGTGTGTTGCATGTGGAAGCACTTTGTCATCCTGGTCATCTTCTTTGGGTCTTAGGTGGCACACCCTACCCTGGTATGATGGTGGATTCTACTTTCTACAATAAGATCAAGAGTGGATACCGGATGGCCAAACCTGACCATGCCACCAGTGAAGTGTGAGCTCCCTCCCCTTCCACAGGCCCATGTCCCTGCCCTGAGGATCTGTCGGGGTGGGGGATACCTGTACGCTCTCCCCATGCCCACTCTGAGCTCTGTGCCTCTCCAGCTACGAGATCATGGTGCAGTGCTGGAACAGTGAGCCCGAGAAGAGACCCTCCTTTTACCACCTGAGTGAGATAGTGGAGAATTTGCTGCCTGGACAATATAAAAAGGTGGGTCTGCCTGGGCCTGCAATGGGAGGTGGAAGCCCATGGGAATGGGAAAAGCAATAGCTGGTGATTCTGCCAACGAGCAGTGCTGCCCAGCACTATTTGGAAGGAACATTTTCAAAGGAGGACACAGATAATGTGATCTTGTGGCTGGAGCTTCATGGAGTGCTCCACAGGTACCTGGTAGCAGTGATGGATGAAAGCCCACCCCTTCCCGCAAGGTCCCCTGGGCATCTTATGTGCGTGACACCTGTAAGCACTTTATTCTCCAGATATTTGAGTATCTGAAGCCACTGTGCAGTTAAACGTCTCAGGACACCCACGGCTATTAAATCACTAATTTGAATGCACTTAAATGCATATGAAATGGGCTTTTACCAGCTGCCTGGAAGGAACAGTCCCAGCCGTTATCATTATCCGTGGCTGCAGCTGGGTTTCTGCAGCACAGGAGGCTTTGTTCAAAGGAATAAATGTAATTTCACGGACCCAAGCAGGAGATGTAAATGAAGGGAATGACTTCCTGCTGAGGCCTCAAGAAGGAAACCCAGGTGGACCTGGGTAATAAATCTCATCTCTTAGATTCCGATTAGGCTCTATGCAGACTTTTCCCACTTACCTATTCTCTTCCTTGTTCTCAAGGAGCAGCCTCAGGAGGTGCTCTGGAACCTCCCATAAGTTCAGGGGCAAGTTTAGTCTGTTGATTGTCTCAGTGCCCACGGCGACTCTGAAGCAAGGGCAGAAGGAAATTAATCTTACGTTGGTCAAGGACACTCCGATTGGTGGAGAGGTGTTGGTAGGAAGAGACTGAAACTGTGGTTGAAAATAACGGTTTTTCATATTGAAGATTAGACTTCCATAACATTTAGGGATTGAGGGAGGTGCTGGGTATTTTCCCCCAAGGGCAGTCCTCGCTCTCTTCTCTAGGGACCGGTGTGAACCCTGCAGAGACTATGTGATGGAGCCAGAGGGTTCCATGCTAGTCCTGGGTAGGGGTAGTAGAGACACCGTCACAGCTATTGACTTGGAAGAGAGGCTCCTGATGTCTGAAGAGCTACTGAGAGAGGTTCTCTGCCATTGGCTGTCCCTCCTTCCTGACCCACATTTCTGGAGATGGTTGACATGTAACTCCCTTGCACTTGTCTCAAACTCACATGTCTGTGAGGTAGTTTGGAAAGACACACAGTCAAAACAGTGAGTTCTGAGTGTTTATATTTATTTTTACCAGTAATAGTGGATTTGGCCAATAACACTTGATTAATTACAGTAAATGAATGCTTATAGAGTTATGAAAAGATTCACCTGGACTTCCTGAAAAGTGACCATCCTGCTGTGGCACGCATGCGCGTGGACTCGGACAATGCGTACATTGGCGTCACCTACAAAAATGAAGAAGACAAGCTGAAGGACTGGGAAGGTGGCCTGGATGAGCAAAGACTGAGTGCGGACAGCGGCTACATCATCCCTCTGCCGGACATTGACCCTGTTCCTGAGGAGGAAGACCTGGGCAAGAG
The DNA here is from genome assembly GCA_007922755.1 of Pedetes capensis. Taxonomy (NCBI): domain Eukaryota; kingdom Metazoa; phylum Chordata; class Mammalia; order Rodentia; family Pedetidae; genus Pedetes; species Pedetes capensis. The sequence continues at coordinate 41,565 of VMDO01013079.1, read as the reverse complement.
GAACAGACACAGGTAGACATGGGTGGCTGCTCAGCTGCCTACCTTCCCCTACCCCATCCTGAAGGGGGGACCCCTGCTATAAGAGAGAGGCTCTCCTGGGCGTTGAACTATACTGGGAAGCAAGGTGCAGAGTCCCCAGGGAGCCTGTGCAGTTTTGAAAATGCCTCCCAGTTGATTCTAACATTCCCTCCATCCTTCAGGCTGTGGGTGGGGAATTGCTTTCCTGCTAAGGAACTTCTTTCTCTTTTATTTTCCATGCTGGAGCGTGTCTGACCTGGGTCCTCAGGTCATTCGACCACACCATCACGGCAGTTGTGATGATTGGTGATATAAGCCTCTCTTCTGTTGTGTGAGCTGAGGACAATGATGAGAGAGGCAGGGCTGGGTCACTTGATGCTGCATCAGTGGACCTTAACCCTGGCTGAGAGTTGAAATCACCTGGGGAGGATTTTAAAATTACTGATATATAGGCCTCGCCCAGGCTGATTTATGCTTTCTTTTTAACTTTGTGTTAGGGAGAATTTCTAACATATGGACAAGTTACATAGTATAGTGACCTGTCAGGTGTCTGTCATTCAACTTCAGTGTGAAGGCACAGCTGTAGCTACACTCCCTATCCCTTTATGGATTATTTAGAAGCAAATCCTAGGCATCATATTACTTCATAAATTTCCTAGTTGCTGTTAGGTGCTGTCGAGTCAGTATCCGACTCATAGTGACCCTACATGCAATAGGAAAAACACTATTGTCAGTGCTTCTCTGCTGTTCAATGGGTTCAATGCTGTTCACAGGGTTTTCAATGGCAGATTGATTTTTGGGAGTGGGTTGTTGGGTCCGTCTCCCAAGCCTACAGTTCCTGGTGTTCCCAGGTAGTCTCCCATCCAAGTACTAACCAGGCCCAACCCTGCTTAGCTTCTGAGATGTGATGGGATTGGATGCCACAGGGCTATGGCTGTGGGCAAATTTTCTAGTGGGTATCTCTAGGTGATAAGTGCTCTCTTACTAAAAACAAACAAACAAACAAACAAACAAAAAAACCCTACAGATATTAAAGAGTTATTAACATAATCACTATGCCATTATCTCAACCCCTAAATGGCCAGTACATTGTTAAGAGCAACAGATACACAGAATTCAAATTTTGCTGATGATCTCATGAATGTTATACATTTGGGAATTTTTTGTTTTTGTTTTTGCTTTTTTTTGAGACAGAGTTTCACACCATGGCCCAGAGTGGCCTGGAACTGGCTAAGGAGCCCAGGTTGGCCTTGAATTCATGACCCACCCCCCTAAAGTGCTGGGATTACAGGAATGCACCACCACTCCCAGCTGGCTTCATTTTTTTTGAGATTCAGATAAGAGTTACACATTGCATTTGGTTGATCTGTCTCTGTAAGTGCTTCCTGCCTCCCTTTTACCCCTTGGTATGTCATTTGTGACAAAACCAAACCTTTGTCTATAGGGTTCCCACATTCAGAATTCTGCTGATTACCCCACTAGTGTCTTTATAATGTGCTTCTCTCTACTGACTACCAACTGGTAGTTAGTCTTGAGGCTTAAACAGGACAGGTGGATTTTTGGCAAACATGCTTTAGAGATGGTGCTATGTCTTTCTGCCTCCATCCTATTGGCTTTCTTGTGACGTTATCAGCCAGTGGTGATCATTACTGAGATTCATTTACTTGTCAATAGGGTGAGGCTAAAGCTCAGCCAGCACTGAGAGCCACTGCTGGCTTGCCTGGGCAAGTAGAGGAGCCTGGGTCCCAGGTTCCTACCATCTTTGCTCCTTGCTCTGTTTGCCTGGCTGTTGTGCAGGGCAGGAGTGGGTGACAGTGGGCCCCAGTTCAAGGGCTATGAGGCTTATGGGTCTCTTTTTCCCTCTTTGTTCAGGACATTGTTCTCTCTTCTTCCTGTCATTCAGTTAACTACATACAATTATTTAGGCAGAAGCACATAGCATTATTTTGGAGGCTTCTAATTGTGACCTTCTTTTAACCAATTTAGGGAGAAGGTATGGACAGCCTTTGTTTATCTAGAGGCGCAGGGTAATTATGAAGTTGCAGTTTTTGTTTTTGGAATGTATTATGAGGTTGAAGAAGGGACACGTACATAGCCTGATTTACCTTTCTAATTATGCTTTGCTCAGGCCACTTTAGGGAACAGCGTTCCTCCAACTTTTGGGGGCCTGTGGTGGGTCTTCAGGAGGCTGAGAGGAAGGCCGGGCAGTGAGCCCAGGGGCTCTCTGCCTCCTATCTTCTCTCCATTTGGTTTCTTTGTCTTAGGGGCTCTGAGGAATGTTTCAAAACTAAAGAGGATTTTGCTTCAAAATAAAGTTAGCAAGTCATAGGGGAAAAATGCTATGAGAAAGGTGCCCAGAAGTTTTCTAGGGGCACAGCAGGCTGGACTACAGAATTTGAGGTGCTATACAGGGATAACAATTCTAGTTGCTAAGTACTTGTTAGGTTTGATAATTAGAACTTCTGTAAGAATGACCCTTTTGATCTTAGAAATTCACATGCTATGTCCTAAGTGCTGAGTCAGTGAGATGGTGGCCCTACAGTGAGGTGGCTGGGCCTGGGGAAGGGGTCCCAGAGCCAGGACCTGGCAGGCAGGACTAAGCAGGGAATCACTAAACTTCTCCTAAGGCTCAGCTGCTGGTCTTGGGAAAGGAGGGCATGAGAAAGACAGGGCCCTCCTGTAGAGGGCTGGGGTTACCCAGGCAGAGCCCCTCAGGAGTCAGGCACTTGGCTACAAGATGGACACCAAGGCTCGGGGACCTGGTAGGAGCCCAGTTGTCAGCTCTAGGACCCATTATGGGAGTGTAAAGGGGAGGACACAAAGTGGGAGCTGAGGCAGAGCTTGAGTCATAGGAAAGGACCCCATCTGTGGGATCACGAAGGGACACCATGGGAGCTCTCCAGGTCACAGGAACTTGGGGGCTGATGGCAGCCGACTGTCTCCTATGGGCTCCCAGTTGGCCAAGCCTGGTTCTCTGCCTGAAAATACATATGGAGACGAGGGGATAAAAGCTGAAGAGGTGGAGTCGGCCAACCAGGCAGGAAGCAGCTGGAGGAAGAGAGCCCCCGTGTGTGTGTGTGTGTGTGTGTGTGTGTGTGTGTGTGTGTGTGTGTGTGTGTCTGTCTGTCTGTCTGTCTGTCTGTCTGTCTGTCTGTCTATCTGCCTGCTCTCCTGGCTGGCCAGCCTTCCTTTAGGGTCCGTATGCCATGAATACAACATAGTGCAGCAGCCTTCCAATGAGGAGAATAAAGCGTGCTCCTCCCCATCAGCAGATGATAATCAGTTTGAAGCCAACAGGTATACATGGCAACGTAGATAGCAATACAAGGCAGGGGAAGGATACTGCAGCAAGAGTTCACAGAAGGGAGAACAGACAGGGAGTCATGACAGGCTGGAGACTTTAGAAAAACCGTTCTGAAAAACATGAAATGCAGAATAATACTGTGAGACTACATCTACCACTTAGAGTTAGCAGTTGTTAACATTGTGCCACATTTCGCATTATCTGTTGTTGTTGTTAGGTGTCATCGAGTCGGTATCCGACTCATAGCGACCCTCATAGGGTTTTCAATGGCAGACTGTTTCGGGATTGCCTTGGGAGTGGATTGCCAGGTCCTTCTCCCATTTTTGCGGCGCCGGGAGTTGAACTCGGGACCTCAGAGACTGCAGCGCAGTGCTCTACCAACTGAGCTAAATCCCAGCCCTCGCATTATCTAGCTATATGTAATCACAGCATATGCATACACATGCCTTTTTTCCTTGCTTAATCATTTGAAACTAAGTAGAAAACACCAAGAGACTTCGTCCCCAGTGTTCCATCACACAGTTCCTAATGATGAATCCTATTTTCTATAACCACAGTATCATGATCACAACGAGAAAAGGATCGATTTTGTGATTTCATCTCATTCCAGGCTTTCTTCAAATTCAAATGAATTTGAATAATAATTACTTTCATTTAGTGAGCACTTATGTGTTTTATGGTCATCACCCTATATTTAATCATCCAAACAGGTTTATTATTAGGCATTATTGTCATGTCATTTGTATGTTGTTGTTGTTAGGTGCCGTCAAGTTGTGTCCGACTCATAGTGACCCTCATGGGGTTTTCAATGGTTGATTGTTCAGGATTGCCTCTGGAGTGGATTGCCACAACCCTCTCCCATTTTTGCTGTGCAGGGAATTGGGTTCGGGACCTCAGAGACTGCAGAGCAGCACTCTACCAGCTGAGCTAAATCCCAGTCCACGTCATTTGTATAGGCAGGGAAATAAGTTCAAGTTGAGGGGATTTAGTAACATCTGTGAAGTCCATTCCAGATCTATGGCTTTCTCATTCTTGCACTCCCCTAGGCCTTCACCTGTGCCTTCAGGTCTCAGGGGGCACTGGGGTGTAATGAGAAGGGGGAGGAGGGCATTCCAGGGGAATGGGGTGAAACCCATAGAACACAGTCTGCATGCTCAGGAGGTTTTGGGGAGAGTGAGTAGCTGGTGTGTTTGCAGTTTGCAGCTTATTTCATTCCTTTGCTTTTCTTCCCACGCCTTTTGATCAGGTGTTGCTTATTTTTTCTTTCCTTAGGGTTGAATAGGGAAAATAGAAATTGCTACAGCTTCTTATCAACTTAGGTGAAAAACTTGGAAAGAAAGAAGGAAAGCTGAAGGGTAAACGTGGCCAGTGCACCTTGGTTTTTCCACTGGGTCCTTATAGCACTGGGCAGTGAGCAGCTGGCTGGCTTGGTTGGTAGCTGATATGCCATGTTGGGCAGCCTGCATTTGAATGCTAAAGGATCTGTAAGAAGAGCTCATTTGCTTTCAGAGGCCACCCTGGAAATGCCGCTAGAGTTAAGCTGATCTATATGTGGTCCTTAACTTTTCCTTTTCTCCCCTGTGCCAGCTCCCAGACCTCTGAAGAGAGTGCCATTGAGACAGGTTCCAGCAGTTCCACCTTCATCAAGAGAGAGGATGAGACCATTGAGGACATCGACATGATGGATGACATTGGCATAGACTCCTCAGACCTGGTGGAGGATAGCTTCCTGTAACTGACAGATTCCAGGGTACCTTCGACTCCTGGAGCCACACTCGGGTCCTTTGAGGAAAACCACTTTATTGCAATGCAAAGGTTGAGAGGAGGACTTGGAAGATGTATAAAGAGAGGTTCCCAGCCAAGGGCTTCAGGGAGCCTTCTCAATATGAATGAATGGGATACTTTGAACTGAATTTTGGGGCGTTGGCTCTTGCAATGCATCAGTAGCATCTCAGCAGCGTGTGAAGCTTGGAAATAGATGGACGATGGAGTGATAGGCCACAGAAGAGAAACTTTGTGTTTCAAGGGCATTGGTGAGATTCCCACGTACGTGATTCATACTGCAGCAAAACTCCAGCATTGTAATTATGTAAATAACTCTAACCAAGGATGTGTTTAGATTTGTATTAACTGTCTTTGGATTTCTGAAGAGACCACTCAATCCATCCATGTACTTCCTTCTGGAAACCTGGTATCAGCTGCTGTTTACTTTTCTTATGAAGTGCATGCAAAACCACTTTTGAACCTTAAAAGGTACTGGTACTATCACATTTTACTGTTTTTTAGTGTTAAAAGAGGTAAAAGATAACAATCAACCTTGTTTAGTAAATTTGGATCCTTTAGAAGCCCAACACCTCCTTTCCATATTGTAATTTACGTTTATAATAATACCACTGTTACCAGTAATCCTAAATGTGTAATATGTAACATGATTTCCCTACAGAGAAAGCACAATTGAAAAAAACTCCTTACTAAGTAGATGACAAGTTTGACAGTTTTTGACATTTATATTAAATAACATGTTTCTCTATAAAATATGATAATAGCTTTAGTGGATTAAATTTAGCAAACATAGAGAGCAAAGTATAAGTAGTGTCATCCAGGAAATCAAGGGTATTAATTGTATACTAAATAGGTTCCCTAATCTAGTGTACTAAAAACAGTTAATGACCTCTGAAGTAATAAGATTATAATCAAACACCCCCCCCCCATCCTAAATGTCTCAATATAAAGACATAAGCCTGTGCCCTTGGGGACTTTTCATCCTGTGACCCTGTCGAAATGACAGTAATCAGTGAAAAGACTGGATGTGCAGGGATTTCTTTCATGACCAATGATATTAAATCTGTGAACCTTAAGAGTCAGAAGAATGCCCTACCATCAGCTCTTTTCTTTCCTCTCTTATCTCAAAGGGAAAGAGTTGGAAACCCTGAGACCATATAGGTGCTGTTTAATGAGGGCTGTGTGAGCATTAGACTGGCTGTTTAGTTCCCACAATGAACTGGAAACTAGAATCACTAGATTCTGGGTCTCTGATCCAGAGATTCTGAAGTATTAAGTCTGGGGGAAGCAGGAACCCACATTTTTATAAACTCCCTGGCTATTCTGATCAGTGAGTTTTCAGAAACACTGGCTTTCATTACAGAAGGTTGCCACAGTGTGAAAAAAAAAGTGAAATTTAGAACTGGGCTGGAAAGCTACCATGCAAGAAGCCTACTACCGTAATCCCTGGGTTCAGGTCAGTGACGTTTAATGCCATATATCTAGCTATTGCTATCCTTAATTTGACTTTCCAGTCTTAGCTAAGGCTGAGAAAATTAAATCTTGGGTTTAGCACATCTTCCAAAGACCAAGACAAAGTAAAGACATTATCTCCCAATGCATAGGAGAACTAAACTTGCCTTCCCCCAAGGAAAAGTATGTGTAAAAACAATGCAACTCACTGTGCTAAGTCTCTGTATAGCCAGGTCAATATTTTGGTGAAAAAGATTTAGAAGTTTTCCTGACACTTTGGATATAGGAGGGAGGATGGATTGTCACATCCATCTGAACAGTCAAACTGGTGAGGGTGGGTTCATTGGCATTCTTTGCAATGTGCTTAATTGCTGACACCATATGAATGAAACATGGGCTGTGATTACTGCAATCACTGTATGTGCTTCTGGCAGGTGACGCTTTAGAAGATGCAAAAGCAATAACAAGGTACTTGACTACCTACTGGTGTAATCTCAATGCAAGCCCCAACTTTCTTATCCTCCTTTTTCATAGGAAGTGTGAGGACTGAGCTGGATTGGCCAATTAAAAATGAAAACCTGACTAGTTTCTGTAGAGCCAATTAGACTTGAAATACATTTGTGTTTCTAGAATCACAGCGAAAGCTTTCTGTTTATCACCCACTCTCCCTCGTACAGCCTTATTTTGTTGGTGCTTTGCATTCTAATGTTGCTTTGAGTCTTGCATGATACCATGAGGCTGATAAAGTTGCTCAGACCAACAGTTTCTAGTCTTTTCCAATATACCCCCCTAAGAGTATATGGGACTGCATGTGCTCTGAGGCCTTGGGTTCAATCCCCAGCATCGCAAAAATGGAAGAAAGACCTGGTAGCCCACTCCCCAAACAATCAGCCATTGGAAACCCTGTGAATAGCAGAGAAGCTGTACATAGGGTTGCTGTGAGTCAGATACACTTTAATGGCACCTAACAAAACAACAATCAATATTCCCACCTAAGAGTATATAGGGTTGCATTTTTTAAATAAACAAAACAAAACAGTGTTTTGAGTGTCTTCCAGATTTGTTTCCTTTTTGGCTTCCTGCAAAATCCCCAGAAGAAAATTTGCCAATACTTCCCGCTTTCTGTTTTTATGATGACAATCAAAGCTGGCCTGAGGAACACAATTTGTCTTTTTAAATGATCAATGATGTCCTTAAAATGTGGTCTGCCAGTCTCTACAAAATGGTCCTATTTTTGTGAAGAGGGACATAAGGTAAAATGATGTTATACATCGATATGTATATATGTATTTCTATGTAGACTTGGAGAATACTGCCAAAACATGTATGACAAGCTGTATCACTGCCTTTGTTTATATTTTTTTAACTGTGATGTTCCCCACAGGCACATTAACTGTTGCACTTTTGAATGTCCAAATTTTATATTTTAGAAATAATAAAGAGAAAAATACTTACATGTTCCCAACATGGTGGTGTGATGAATGTGCGAGAGAAACGAACTTGATAGGGAGGGTCTACCCATACAAACTGTATTGCAAATACCCCTGTTCATGTTTTTGTTTTAAAAACGTGTAAATGAAGATCTTTATATTTCAATAAATGATTTATATATATAATTTAAAGTTATGCTGAGGTTCCAGTAGTTTTTGTTTTTAGTTTAATCAAAAAAATTAAAACAAGCCGGGCATGGTGGTACACACCCGTAATCCCAGTGACTTGGGAGGCAGAGGCAAGAGGATCGCAAGTTCAAGACCAGAGGCAGTCTGCATAATTTAGCAAGACCTTGTCTCAAAAAGAAAAAAGTGGGCTGGGGGTGCAGCTCAGTGGTGCACTTGCAAAGCATCCAAGCGCAAAGCCCTGGGTTCAACCCCTAGTACTGCAATATATATATATATATATATATATATATATATATATATATATATACATATATATGTATATATATATATACAATCCTGCTCAACTTCCTTTCTTAGAAATATTTCAGTAGGACTTTATGCTTTTTTGTTGTTCTTGTTTTTGGAGACACAGACTTGCTGTGTAGCTCAGGCTGGGCTTGACTTTGAGGTCCTCCTGCTTCAGCCTCCTGAGTGCTGAGGTTACATGTGTGACACCACACCTAGTTTATATTATCCTTTTGATGAACCTACAGAAAGCTTAAGACTTAAGATATAGTTTGAGTTGCTGCATGTGGGGTACACTGTAATACTGGCACTTGGGAGGTAGAGGCAGAAGAATTATAAGTTCAAAGCCAGCCTGAACTACAAAGTGAGACTCTGTCTCAGAAAAAAAAAATAGTATCATTTGAGTTATAGTTAGTTGTCAGACATAGAAGTTGATATAAAGATGATTGGTACTTGGCTCAGAAGAAACATAGGACTACATTTACTCTGCACATCATTCAAGCAGTATAGAAGCATATGCAGTGTAATGTTAAAGCCCTTTTCCCACTATGTCTTCTTCCCTGTCCATGCCTCAGAGGCAAAACTGCATGACTTGGTATGGTTTCTTTTATTCCTTTAGTCCCCTTTCTATGTATCTGTGTATACACATACTTCTCTTTTTGTTTCACATTTTGCCTATGTAGGATTACATTTTAATGCTAGACTTTGTAATATGCAGAGTTCTGTTTTCTTTTCTTTTGTTTTCCTTTCTCTTTATTTCTCTTTCGATATCTCTTTTTCTGTTTTTCTCCCTCTTGCTTGCTTGCTTTCACAGTGTCTCACTATGTAGCCCAGGCTGGCCTCAAACTCACAACCTTCCTGCTTCACCCTCTCAAGGAGTGGTTGGATTACAAGTGTGCTTCAACAGACTTGGCCGGTGCGCCAGTCAGTCTGTCTGTCTTTCTTTCTTTCTCTTTCTCTCTCTTTCTCTCTCTTTCCTTCCTTCCTTTCTTTTCCTTTCTTTTTCTCTTTCTTTTGTTCTTTTTCCCTTCCTTCCCTCCCTCCTTCCTTCTTTCCATCCTTCCTTTTCCCTGTCCCTCTCTCTCTCTCTCTCTCTCTCTCTCTCTCTCTCTCTTTCTTCTTCCTTCCTTTCTTCCTTTCTTTTCTTTCTTTCTTTCATGATACTGGTGGTGGAACCCAGGGTCTATGGATGCTTTACAAGTGCTCTACCACTGAGCTGCCCCTTCAGCTCACTTTTTATTTTTTATTTTGAGATAGAGTCTCACTAAGTTACACAGGCTACCCCTGCCCTTGACCTTATGATCTTCCTGCCACAGCTTCCTGACCCACTGGAGTTATTTATAGTCGTGTACCACCACACCCAGCTGGTTTTTCTTTTTCAATAGATGATTTATTAAAATAGTTTTAGGTTCTCAGAAAAATTGAGTGAAAGGTATAGAAATTTCCTATATGCCCTCTGGCCCTACATATGCACAGCCTCCCCTCTCTTCAACACTCTGTCAGAATGTATATTTGTCACAACTGAGGAACCTATATTGACACATCATTACCCATGGTCCCCAGAGCTTTTTCCTTTTAGTGCTACAGGGACCTCTGTGAGAAGTATATACAGATAGGCCTTTCTTACTTTATTTTTTTAGGGTGGTACTGAGGAGCTGAACCCAGGGACTCACACGTACCTTACAAGAACTCTGCCACTGAGCTGCAACCCCAGCCCCTTTTTTATTTTTTAAGTCGAGACAAGGTCTCGCTGTTATATAGGCTGCCTTTGGCTTCAAACCTCTGATCCTCCTGCCTCAGCCTTCTCAGTTGTTGGGATCACACCCAGCTCAACCTTCCTTTTTTTTTATCATATTCATGGAATTCCATTATGTAAATGTACCACAATTAATGCAATCATATTCATGTAAAATGGATTTATAGTTTCTGATTCTTTGCTATTAAAACGACTTCACCAACATCTTTGGCTCATACATCCTTGTGCATATAGTGTTTTGTTTGAATAAATGTCTTCAAATAAAGTTGTTAGGTCAAATTATTGCTAGGTGTCTTTGAATTGGATCCTACTCATAGCCACCCTATGCACAACAGAGTGAAACACTCCTTGAAACTGTGCCATGCACTTGATCTTTTTTATGTTTAAGCCCACTATTGTAGCCATTGTGTCAATCCATCTAGTTGAGGGTCTTCCTTTTTTTTGTTGTTGTTGGCCTGTCACTCTTATGTCCTGTCACTGATGTCCTTCTCCATGGATTGGGCCCTCCTGACAATATGTCCAAACTATGTAAGATGTAGTCTAGCCACCCTACCTTCCAAAGAGCACTCTACACTTCTTCCAGGACAGATCAGTTGGCTCTTTTGGCAGTCCATGGTATGTTCAATATTCATCTCCAGCACCATAATTCAAAAGCATCAATTATTCTCCTGTTTCTTTTATTCAACATCCAGCTTTCACAAACATATGATGCAAATGAAAATATAATGGCATGAGTCAGGTGCACCTTTGTCTTTAATGTGACATCTCTACTTTTCGACACTTTAAAGAGGTCTTTTGCAACAGCGTTTCCCAATACAATGCATCTTATGATTTCTTGTTTGCTGCTTCGTGGGTGTTGATTTTAGAACCAAGTAAAGCAAAATTTTGGACAACCTCCATCTTTTCTCCATTTATCATGAAGGTGCTTATTGAGTGCACTACCACACCCAGCTTGACCTTCTTTATTTTTTATCTGCTTCATGGTATTCCATTGATGATGAGCCACAATCCATACTGAAGGCTGTATTCTTTGATCTTCATCAGTAAATGTTTCAAATCTTTAGTTGTAGCAAGCAAAGTTGTGTCATCTGCATAACTCAGATTGTCAGTGAGTCTTCCTCCAATGGTGATGGCATATTGTTCTTCATAGAGTCCAGCTTCTCAGATTATTTGCTCAGCAAGTGAAAGGATATAGCCCTGGTGCACACCTTTCCTAACTTTAAACCAGGCAGTGTTTCCTTGTTTTGTTGGAATGACTGCCTCCTGGTCCATGTACAGATTCCTCATGAGTACAATTAGGTGCTCTGGTGTTCCCATTCTTCACAATATCAATCTGACATCAGTAAAGACGTCCTTGGTTCCATGTCCTCTTCTAAGTGTCACTTGATTTTACGGCAGTTTCCTGTTAATATACTGCTGCAGTCACTTTTGAATGATCTTTAGCAAAATTTTACTTGCATGAGATATTCATGAGATCATTTGATAATTTCCACATTTGCTTGTATCCCCTATCTTGGGAATAGGCACAAATATGGATCTCTTCCAGTGAGTTGGTCAGGTAGCTGTTTTCCAAATCTCTTGGCATAAACAAGTGAACACCTCCTGTGCTGCATCTGTTTATTGAAACATCTCATTTGCTATTCCATCAATTCCTGGAGCCTTGTTTTTTGCCAATTCCTTTAAAGTAGCTTCCACTTATTCCTTCAGTACCATTGGTTCCTGATCACATGCAACCTCTTGAAATGACTGATCACCAATTTTGGAGGTGATGGCTTTGTGTGCTCTTTCCATCATTTTAGATGTTTCCTGCATCATTTAATATTTTTCCTATAGAATTCTTTGATATTGCACTTGATGCTTGAATTTTTTCTTCAGTTCTTTAAGCTTGAGTAAAACAGAGTGTGTTCTTCCCTTTTGGTTTTCTATCTTCAGCTCTTCGCAATGTCATTATAATTGATTTTTTCTTCTTGAGCTGCCCTTTGAAATCTTCTGTTTAGTTCTTTAACTTCATCAAGTCTTCCTTTAGCTGTTTATTTTGCAAGGGCAAGTTTCAGAGTCTCTTTTGTCATGTAATTTGGTCTTTTCTTTTTTTCCTGTCTTTTTAGTAACCTTTTGCTTTCCTCCTGAGTGATGTTTTTAATGCCATACCACAACTCCTCTGGTCTTTGATCATTAGTGTCTAAGACATCAAATCTGTTCTTGAGGTGGTCTCTGAACTCAGGTGGGATATACCCAAGGTAATACCTTGGTTCTTGTATATTTTTTCTAATTTTCTCCAGTTTCAGTTTGAACCTGCATATGAGCAGTTGATGGTCTGGTCCAGAATCAGCACCTGGTCTTGTTCTGACTTTTGATATTGAAGGTTTCCATCATCTCTTTCCACAAATGTAGTCAATTTTGTTCCTGTATGTTCTGTCTGGTGAATTCCATGTGGATAGGCATTATTTATGTTGGTGAAAAAAATGTATTGCAATGAAAAGTTTGTTGGTCTGGCAAAATTCTATCATGTGATCACCAGCAAAGTTTCTGTTACCAAGGCCATATTTTGTGACTACTGAGCCTTCTTCTTTGTTTCCAACTTTTTCATTCCAGTTACCAGTAATTATCAGTGCATCCTGATTGCATGTTCAATCAATTTCAGACTGCAGAAGCTGGTAAAAATCTTCCCTTTCTTACTTTGTAGCCTTAGTGGTGGGTACGTAAAGTTGAATAATGGTCATATTAACTGTCCTTCCTTGTGGGCATATGGATATTATTTTACCAATGATAGCATCGTACCTCAGGACAGATTTTGAGATGTCTTTTTTGATGATGAATGCAACCCCATTTCTCTTTAAGTTGTCATTCCTGGCATAGTAGACCATGTGATTTTCTGATTCAAAATGGCCCACATTCGTCCATTTTAGCTCACTGATGCCTAGAATGTTGTTTAAGCACTCCATTTCCCTTTTGATGATTTCTAATTTTTTGTAGATTCATGCTATGTACATCCCACATTCCAATTACTGAATATTTACAGTTGTTCCTCCTCATTTTGAATTGTGCCACATCAGGAAATGGAGGTCCCTGGAGCTTTACTCCACTCTTGTTTAGAGGTCAACTCCTCTTTGAGGAGGCAGCTCTTCCCCAGTCGTCTTTTGAGGGCCTTCCAACCTGGCTCATTTTCCAGCACTGTATCTGACAATGTTTCTCTGTTATTCATAGGATTTTCAATAGCTAACTGTTTGGGGAGTGGGTTAGTCATGTCCTTCTCCCTAGTCTTTCTCAGTCTGGAAGCTCAGCTGAAACCTGTTTACCATGGGTGACCTTGCTAATATATAATACTGGTGACATAGCTTTCAGCATTTCAGCAACACACAAGCCCCCACAGTATGGCAAACTGACAGATAGGGATGCAGAAATAAATTGATGTTGAGCCCAATTTTCATGTACAATTGCCATTGTAAATTCTAGAATGTCTTCATGTGAACCACTGACTTTGCATATTATCTTCAGTTTCCTGGTCTCATCTTCCTTGCCTTGCTCAGGAATCATAATCCACAAAGACTGGAAGAGACATGTTGGGGCAAGTGTAGGTGTATTTGAGTTTTGTGTTCTTAAACATGCTGAAGCAAATGACTAGGAATTGTTGTTGTTGTGTTGGGGATCGAATCCAGGACTTTGCACATATTAGGTAAGCACACTACCACTGAGCTACATCCCAGCCCTGTGACTAGGAAGTTTTTTAAAAAATGATACAACTAGCTGGGTGTGGTGGCGCACGCCTGTAATCCCAGCGGTTTGGGAGGCGGAGCCAGGAGGATCACAAGTCTGAGACCAGAGGAAGTCTGCATAATTTAGTGAGACCCTGTCTCAGAAAGTAAGAAAAAAAATAAAAGGGCTGGGGGTGCAGCTCAGTGGTCCAGCACTTGCAAAGCATGCAGGCATGAGGCCCTGGGATCAACCCCCAGTACCAAAAAAAAAAAAAAAAAAAAAAAAAGATACAACTCACCTTATTTTTAGCTCATAGATAATGGAAATTATATCGTTAATAATTGGAATGTAGCAGCCTATTCCAGAGTAACTCCTAAATTCAAATAGCCTGCAGATCAAAGCCTATCTCTGTATGAGCTCAACTGTAGGTTTGAGTATTGGCTCTATCTTGGATCTTACTGCAGGAAGGAGACAGATCACTGGAAATAATAATGCTGCTAACTAAACAATAGTTGCTTAATGTAGCATTAATACCCTAAGCTTGTCTGGAGAGATAATTTTGTTCTTTTTAAATGCAGCTCAGTGGCATTATATAGGCTACTGCCTACTTTATTCCTGTTAAAAGTGACTTCTATTATTGGAAGGTTTTAAAACTTTCAAAGATCTTTTACACTTACTTCTTTTGATTCTTATAGTAAGCTTTTAAAAAAATTCTTACAATAGCAGGGAAGATATTTTATAAATGAGGAAACCAAGGTATCAAGACAAATGACTTTCCTAAAAATCATGTAACTGAGTAATGATAGCACTGGGATTAGGAATTCTAAATAAATTAATTCCACTATCATTTGTACTACAACAAGCAATGGGGAAAGTAAGAGATACTTAGAAATATCAGTGTTCAGAAGCAAAGCTTCTTTGATATTTTCAAAAACAAGCAATGGACAAACCAGCCTGAAGAACCATTCTACACATTTGTAATCAGAACAATTTCCTTGTAGGCTATAACATGACAGTTGTAATAATGGGTATTATGATTTTAATAGTGATGTGCTTCATGAAAAGCAGCTCATGAAAATGGCCTAGAATATCTGAATCCATCATAAACTAGGCAATTTTCCCTGGGACAACAGCAATAGAAATGCTTCATTATCTCTGACTCCAAATACATGTAAAGCTTAAATTCAACTGCATTGTTAAAGCATTTACTGCTTTGGTAACAGACACAATTTTTTCACCCCCATAATTAAAATATATGAAAATACATATGTGGCTGTAATTAGCCAAATAAAATGTTCTATTCCACCCGGTTACATGAACAGCACCCTATCCTAAACAACAATGAATGAAATCCCCGAAATATATTCAGACATGTGTAATGTTTCCATCATCCACATTTTAGTTTACATATAAAGCGAGGGAGACATTGAGTACACATGGTCTCACATGGCAGGGGTAACATATTTGTTCCCTGTTTCTGGTTTATAGGCTAATTGGAATTTTAAAAAGATTTGCCACATTATCCTGGCAGATGGTATTTTGCTTTATCATTATTCATGGGTATTAATGACTTCCCTCTGGAGCATGTGTATCCTGTCTATTTTGAATTTCATTACATTTCATGCTGACTGCTCCAAACAGAACCGGACCCAGTCTTTTCTGTGTGTGATGCTTGAACTGCAGATCATTTGGTTGGTCAAAGTTTTAGACTTGATTAGGATTGAGTAGCTCTTTGAGATGAACAAAAGCTTTGTCATCTCTGTCCCGGGTATTCCATCACACTTCTCCTTTTGTTCGGGTTGCTCTCCCACAGGGCTGATTGTAGGATCAGGTGTACACAAAGACATTTCCAGGGTGGATGCATCCTTTATTAGCCTGAGATGATTAGATATCCTTTCTTTCTCCCTAGAATAGCTGGGGATTTGTTTCCTAAATGGAGAAAATATATGAGAACATGGTGCAATGATGTGGCTGCAGAAAGCCATTTTTAAATTCATTCCACTCACAAATATTTATTATAGTACATATTCCTTTCTGTTGAATTAATCTCTGAAATGCTTAAGCTTAAATGAGGCAGCTGGCAGAGTTCATTCCAACCAGCTCATGACCTGAGGGGACAATTACATCATAGAGAAGAGCAATGAGGAGCAGAAAATTCTGGTAGGTGGAGGCCACAGCCCTTCCTTGGAGTAACAAAAGACAAACAGTAAGATACAGGGTGCAGCTTACTGAAAACTTCTGGTAAATTTAAAGCTTTTCTGAGACCAGAGGACATAAAATATGGGTAGACACTGTGAGAGTGGAGAGGTAAGCCTGGGTAGGCTTGTTTCTTGTAGTTCCAGTCCTTGCTAAAATTCCAGATGTTTCTGTGGCTTCTTCACATTTATCCTTCACAATTTTTATCCCTCCAGTCTTCAGCTTTTTTGAGCTAAGCACTATTTTGGACCCTGAGATTTAGCAATTATTACAACAAATAAGATTGCTGTATTGTGGAAATAGTGCTTGTTATAGAGGCTGTCTGTTTTCCCATGTATGTTTTTGGCACCTTTGTCCAGGATCAGATGACTAGGCCTGCTTGGGCTTGTGTCTGGATTTTCTATTTTGTTCCATTGGTTTACATGTTCATTTTTGTTCCAGTACTATGCTATTTTTCTTACTGTGGCTCTGTAGTGTAATTTGAAATCAGGTATTATGATATCTCCAACATTGTTCTTTTTGCTTAGCATTGCTTTGGCTATTTGGTGTCTTTGTGTTTCCACATGAATTTTGGGATTTTTTTTCTGTTTTTGTGAAGAATCTCATTGGAATTTTGAGGGAGACTGCATTGAATTTGTATATCATTTTTGGTAATATGGCCATTTTAACATTATTTATTTTGACAATCCGTGAACACAGGAGGCCTTTCCATATTCTAGTGTCTTCTACAGTGCTTTATACCTTTCATTGTAGAGGCCTTTAAAATGTTTGGTGAAATTTACGTCTAGATACTTTTTAAAAAATGCCATTGTGAATGGGATTGCTTTTCTGGATTCTTTTTCTGTGAGGTTGTTGTTGATGTGTAGAAAAGCTGCTGGATTCTTCTTTTCTATGAAGGGAGAATATAAGCAAAGCTGAAAGAAGGGGGGAGGGATAAATAGAAGGGGAGCAGAGGTTGGGAAAGAGGGAAGATGAGGGGAAATAGAGAACCAAAGAGAGAGAGAGGATTACCCCAAAATATATGATGCAACTTTATGAATAAATGGGAATTATGGTTCTGTAAAATATGTAAGTTTACAAATGTCTAAGTAAAAGTGATGGAATACTTGCATAATAGATATAGCAAAAGTCTTATTACTCTATATCCTACCAACATTGATAAATTAAAAAATAGGAAAGCTTCTGGGTTTTATATGTTGATTTTGTATTCTATTACTTTGCTGAAAGTGTTTATCAGATCTAAGAGTTTTTGGGTGGAGTCTGAGTATACGATCATATCATCTGCAAACAGGAATAATTTGACTTCTTCCTTTCCTATTTGTATCATTTTTATTTATTTCTTTTGCCTTATTTTTCTAACTAAGATTTTGAACACTATATTGAATAAGTGTGGAGAAAGTATACACCCTTATCTCATTCTTGATTTTAAATGAAATATTTTCATTTTTTCTCCATTTAGTATAACCTTGCCTATAAGTTTGTCATATACATTGCCTTAATTATGTTAAAATATGATCCCTGTATTCCTAGTTTCTTCATGAATGAATGTTGGATTTTGTCAAATGCTTTTTCTGCATCTTTTGGGATGATTATGTGATTCTTGTCTTTAATTCTGCTTATATGCTGTATTATGTTTGTTGATTTGCATATGCTGAATCATCCTTGCATTCCTGGAATCAATCCAACTCAATCATGGTATATGGTCTTTTTAACATGCTGTTGAATTCTGTTTGCAAATATTAGGATTTTTGTACCTATCTTTATCAAGGAAATTGGACTAGAGTTGAGTTTTCTTTTCTTCTCTTCCTTTTCTTCTTCTTCCTCTTCCTCGTCTTCTTCTTCTTCTTCTTCTTCTTCTTCTTCTTCTTCTTCTTCTTCTCCTTCTCCTTCTCCTTCTCCTTCTTCTTCTCTCTCTCTCTCCCCTTTCTTTCTTTCTTTTTTTGTGTGTCTTCCTCCAGTTATGGTATAAGGATAATACTGGAAGTTTGGAAGTGTTCTTCCCTTTTTATTTTGGAGAATAGTTTCAGGAGCATTAGTGTTAGTTCTTTAAAGTTCTGGTAGAATGTAGCAGTGAATCTACCTGGTCCTGAGGTTTTTGTGTGTGTGTGTGTGTGGAGATTTTATTATTACTGTTATTATTATTATTATTATTGTTATTTCGGTCTCATTTCTTGTTACTGATCTGATGTTGTATTTCTTGGTACAATTCTGGTATCTAAAAATGTATCCATTTCTTTTAGATTTCCCAATTATTAGAGTATAAATTTTAAAAATATTGCCCAATAATTCTCTGAATTTCATTGGTTTCCATTGTAATATCACTTTTTGTCTCTGATTTTTTAATTTATGTCTTCTCTTTCTTTTGTTTAATTTAACTAAAGATTAATCAATCTTGTTTATCCTTTCAAAGAAGCAGCTCTTTGTTCCTTGATCTCTTCCATATATATGTATATATGTATTTCATTTTATTAATTTCGTCTCTGATCTTTATTATTTCTTTCTTTCTACAATTTTGCTAGTTTGGGGATTGGCTTATTCTTGTTTTAATTTTTTTTTAAGAAGTTGAGGTGCATCATTAGGCTATTTATTTGAGATCTTTCTGATTGTTTAATGTTGGCATTTATTCATACAAACTTCTCTATTAGAATGACTTTGATTATATCTCCATAGATTCTGTTATATTGTATTTTTGTTTTTATTTCATGCTAAGGAATTCAAAATTTCCCTCTGATTTCTTCAATGACTCAGTAATTGTTCAAAAGTGTATTGTTTAATTTGTATGTGTTTGTATATTTTCTGTTGTTGTTGTTGTTGTTGTTAGGTGCTGTCGAGTTGGTATCCTACTCATAGTGACCCTCTGTACAACAGGGGAAACACTATTGTCAGTGCTTCTCTGCTGTTCATAGGGTTTTCAATGGCAGATTGCTTTTTGGGAGGGGGTTGCCAGGTCCTTCTCCCAAGCCTACAGCTTCTGGTGTTCCCAGGCGGTCTCCCATCCAGGTACTAACCAGGCCCGACCCTGCTTAGCTTCCGAGATCTGACGGGATCGG